>OX371223.1:104049972-104290929 GCA_947310385.1 Nephrotoma appendiculata
CCTTGCAAAAAAATAATTAGAATATAAATCGGAAAATTATCCGGTTTGTTTATAGGGAGCAGGTAAAACCATAAACTTAATTGCTAATTAAATGACTTAACATTTTCTTATACATAAATTATTATATTTTATGTTGCTGTTGTTGCCGTTGTTGTTTTGGTTGAAAAATCAATTTATTTCATTATATAAACATAAAAAAAAAATTTCTTAAATTTATAACGTGGGTTTTCCTTGTTTATATAAAATATAGCACAACACAGCAACACTAACAAAGTTGTTGGGGAAAATTTGCTGCATGTAAAAATTAAATGGAAATGTAAGTGTTATACCGAAAAGGGATTTAAAAATATTTGTCAAGCTTATATCAAAAAATTTGTTAAGGAAAATTATGAAATAGTTGTCCGATTGTGGTTGTGTCAGTAGTGGAAAATAAAAGTTTGCTCAAAACAAATACGGTAAACGGTGATAGTTTTCGACTCGAGGGATTAAAGCTTAGTATTATAAAAATTCTTGGACTATAAATATTTAATTTATGTCAATTAAACTTTATATCAAAGTTTGCTAGGTAAACAACATATTTAGCTGTTTAAAACAGTGTTCAACAATTTTGTTTTATAATTTTTACTTTAGATTCCAATGTCGTGAATGTTGAATGTTTTATATTCTTCATACCATGAAATATATAAACAAGTCCAAGTTAAAGAGTAACCAAAGTAAATTTCTTTCACCGATGCTTTAATTTTAAATCGTTCACAACGTTTAACAGCGCAACCACTCCCACCTTAATTTTGCTTTTAAATAAGGCTCCCGAGAAATTTAATTCAATGAAGCAGCATAATAAAAGTTGTAAACGAGCAATGAATATTAAGAGAATTCATTTTCAATTTGCTGTGTAGAATTAATATTTTGTGTAATTTTTAAATTTGAAAAACCAACAACACTTAAACAGTACCAATAACAATGTTAAAAATTTGCATAATTTGTTTTGATAAGAATTCATTAAAATCCAATCACGCGAATCAACACAAATCTAAAGTGAAAAAGCAACAACGATAGGCGAGTGTAATAAACAAACCGTCAACTGTTGACGACAACTTAAGAACGAATAAATTAAGAAAAATTTTAAATAATTACAAAACCAAGATTTAAATATTTTTTCTACCATAATTGCTAAATAAAAATAAATCTAAGCTATTTTTATTTTATTTAAATATTTTAATTATTATATACATAATAAATGAACAAAGCGACAATATAACACCGTTAAAGGTTAAGAAGTTCAGTAATTGTTAACCTTTTAATAACTATGGTACGTAAACTTACCTAAATACTTGCTGCTATGCACGACTTTGTTCGTGTGGTCTTCAAGCGTTGACACTTTTAAAGTTTTATCTAAAACGAAAATTTGTATATGTGTTGGTTAAAAAGTAAAACGAAAATGATATTTAGGCGAAATATTAAATTTGTAAACTAATTTCAATTTTCAAGTTCAGCAGGACGAAATAAAGAATTTAGGATTTTCTTAAGAAATTGAATATCTTGAGGCCATCAGACATATTCAATTCCTAAGAACATCCTTAATTCTTGGGTTTATAAAGAAGTGTAACAATAATTAATTTGACCAGTCAAATAACAGTCCTAAAGACCTTCCAGAAAATCATAATGACATTGATATAAACATAGCTATTATTCAAAAATGCTAAGACTTTAAATTCCTAATTTTTAGGTTTGCCGTTTTATGGCACGTTACGTGAATTTCATAATAGAAAATTTGAACAATAAATAAATTGCTCAAAATTTCAAACATAGCCTAAAATGTCAATCGTTTATTCGCCTAATGGTCGTTGTTTTTCTATAAAGTATGTAATTTAATTTCAAACGCGTATACAAGAGTGTGAACTTAGTATTACACTAAGTGTGGGTAACTGCAGCAGGAAACTTTCGAATTGAAAAAAAAACTTAAACTTTGAATACCGATTAAGCCCAATTTGTACTAATTAGTGCTCACGGAAAAAAGTCGTGGAGCCGAAAAAACGTGGGAAATTTTCAAATTTCGCCTGAAAGACAACGCATAAAACCCAATTTCTACAAGAATCCAGGAAATACTTTAAACCTTATTTTAAAAGGCTTTCCAAAGGTGGCTATACTGACGAAATTTCTGCTTATCATAGAATTATCAGTTTGATAAATTGAGAAAAACAAACTAGCCCCTAATACTATATTAAACAAACAAATACAGATGTACACTGTTCAATAATACTTTTGTTGAACAGCAAAATAAAAATTGAGAAGTAAATTATTATAAAATCCAAAAATAAGCAATTCAGATAGCAGATTCCTGTCAAGCATGTTCATTGCCATCCGAAAAATATAGTGGCTAAATTTGTGTTCAGAGATTACAAAACATGGTTCAGAGATTAAAAAACTATACCGAATCAACTTAGAATTTTTTACTTTTATAAGAAAATAAAAATGTCCTTTTACAGCAGTATAACTTAATAAAAAATGGTACCAATCAACCAGAAGCATGCATTATTAAAACAAATGGGTTTAGGTACGTACCTAATCAACTACTTCACGAATTAGCGAGAATTGAATCACAATATCCAGATATGGTCGTCATTGGCCATCAAAATATAGTAAAAAATACAAAAAAATCTACTGACTATTGAAAGGCGACTCTGACCTGAATCACAAACATCAGAAATGGCTAATATTGGCCATCCAAATTTGAGTAAAAATGATATCTGAACACCTTGAACGTCAAAATTCGTAGCAGTAAACCCGTGGTCGTGCATTATTTGCACTATATGGTTTTGGCTAGGTGACTCAGTGAACAACTTCATGTACTAGCCTGACCTGAATCACGATCTCTGGGAATGGCCGATAATGGCCATCCAAATTTGAGTAAAGATGACATCGGAACACCTTGAACATCAAAATTCTTAGCAGTAAACACGAAGTTGATTTTTATTTGCACTAGGTGGTTTTGGTTAGGTGACTCAATGAACAACTTATGTACTAGCCAGACCTGAATCACGATCTCTGGGAATGGCCGATAATGGCCAATTTGAGTAAAAATGATATCTGAACACCTTGAACGTCAAAATTCGTAGCAGTAAGAACTGAACCAGTTGAATGAACAGTTTTCTAGAAACTGTTCTAGAAACTAATGAAGTTTGAACTTCTGATTGCATATTCCTATCAGGTATGTTCTTTTTGTTAAAACATCGTTCATTAAATTGTCTTTGTTGTTCAATGGCATCGGTTCATTGTGGCTTATTGGCATAGACCTCCGAGGCTGCGACTTGAGGAAACCCCACAAGAAAGAGTCTATCCACTGCTACTTCTTTCCAAGCAACTGCGAGAGATAACCGTACCCTCAAATCGTTCATGTAGAATGTCCATCTTTGCGTCTGCTGTGAGGCACGTTGTCCTGTCCTGCTGGAAACACAAGTCATCTACTTCAATACCGTTCAATTTGGCCCAAAATAAATCAGTTAGCATCGTTCTGTAGCGCTCGCCGTTGATGGAGATAGCCCTACCAACGCCATTTTCAAAACCAAACAGTTACTTTTTGTGAAATGCATTGCCATCTGGTGCACCTAGTGTGGGTTGGCGTTGTCCCATATGTGACAATTTTGCTTCTTAACATAGCGATTCATCCGAATATGCAAGTCGTCACAAAAGATGTTTTTCAGCCTAAATTGGACTCCTCTTGGGTCGATCTTGGTGTTCAAGACTGTCAAATATATTCCTGAAAATAAAAGAAAACAAACACAAAGAATCGGGTGCGAATAGAAGTAAACAACAAACACTTATCTGAAACAACCGTGAACTTGGTGTACAAGTAAATCATCGCATTAATTACGACATAGATGTGAAGAATACACAAGGAATTTACCTTAAAATAAGTTTTGTCATGGAAAAAAACGTACATTGTGAAAATATATTTCAAGCTTGATTGTTTGAGCCTAAAAAATAATTACCCCTGATATATAATTTAAAATAAAGAAAAGTATATGTGCTGCAGTGATTGTCTTGGCTTTTCTGTTACCGCGAATTGTGAACAATATCATTTTGCTTTTCTTTTACTGTGAGCCGTGAATAAAGTGAATAAATAGTTTGGCGAGCACACCTACCGCGATTTTGAGGTTACGAACCGAACATTTATACCAGTAGCAACATTACTGTTTGGCATACCGCTACCCCCTGTATCAACCGAGTACAGCTTATACACCCAAGTTGAAACGAGATTAACAAACAATACGTGAAAAAGACGGTGAATACACATTTCTATACAAGTAATTGGACTGTCGGTATTGGAGTTACAACGAGGTTAATTCTGGTCCCAGTGAAACCACCGAGCCGCCTCATAACCGCCAACCAGGTCCAAGGGTTAATCATGGTCCTTCGAGCCGGATAGGCAAAAACTGTGAGTAGAATCTTTTATCAATTTTTTAAACCGGGTGAAAATTGCGAATAGAAGTGTTGATAAATTTATCGAAACAAAACGGTATTATCGAGTGAACACTATAGTAAACGGTATACCATATATTTGGCGAATTATTGAAGTGAAGTGAAATATTATCGACCGATAAAAAATAACAGTATCGATTCGATTAATTCAAAATGGCGGAATCCAGGGCGATTAGGCGTTTATTAAGAAATATGGAAGACATTAAATCACGAATTGCGACGTTTGGTGAAACCACGCCTATCTATGATTTAGAAGCTACTAGAGCGTTGCTAACGGATCAGTGGAACGAATTTCAAACTGTGGAAAGGAGTCTAAAGGGAAAATTTGACGACGCAAACATCGAGTCAGTTGAGAAAATTGTACGCCTCCAGTATGATTTAAAGCGAAAATTATTTTTATTGGAGAAGGAGTACGAAGAAACAAACAATAGCCCAAACAACAACACGATCGATGAGCTAGTTGTAAATCAAGCGAATTTTTTACAAGAGGTTGCGAATTTAAACAAACGTGAGAGCGAGGTTCGTTTACCGCATGTCAACATTCCAAATTTCGATGGAAAATATTCGGAATTTCCATCCTTTCGGGACCTATTCGAGGCATCGATACACAACCGCAGTGCCATATCCAAGGTACACAAGCTCCAGTACCTCAAAGGATTACTTAAAGGAGAAGCATTCTCGTTAATCAATCACCTAAGTACTACGGATGCTAATTACGATGAAGCCTGGGAGAAAGTTAAAATGCGATATGACAAACCGAAACATGTGGTTCACTCGCTACTGAGACAATTTATGGATCAACCAACATTGCAGCAATCTTGTTCGAAATCACTTCGCAAACTGTGTGATACATCCGATGAAGTCGTTCGTGGTTTAAAAGTACTTGGCGCAGAGGCAGAGACACGTGATCCGTGGCTTATATATATATTATCGAACAAGTTGGACAATGAGTCGAAGCAAGCATGGGCTCATGAAACCACCGAAATAAATTTTCCTTCTCTACAACTGTTTTTTAAATTCCTGAACAAAAGGAGTGACGCACTTGAAAGCCTAAATTCATTGCAAAGGAACAAAATCAATCATCCAAAAAAAACTACTGCGTTAGTGTCACAAATACAAAGTTCTTGTCCTTTATGTTCCAACGATCACTATCTGGGAAAATGTGAAAAATTTATTGAACTTCCAGTGCCAGAACGGGGAGCACTAGTAGCAAATAGAAAACTTTGTTTTAATTGTTTATCAGCGAATCACCAAGCCATCGTGTGTAGATCAAGGTTTAACTGCAGCAAATGTCGAAGGCGACATCATGTGACGCTACACACGGAAATCAACGATTCCAAAGTAGAGGAGACTGAGGTCAAAGAATTTCAACGCATTGACGCAATTATCAACGTCAGATCAAGTGCAAGCGATTTTGCCAACTGCAAGTGTCATCATTAAGGATCAATACGGAAGATCACACAAATGTCGAGCGTTATTGGATTGTGGGTCACAATCTTAAAGGGCATAACGGCAACGGCAATCAAAGCAAGAGGGAGAAGTACATTGATGATGGGCTCGATACATAATCCGGAAGTATGTATAGAAGTGAGTGCTCTGATTTTGAATAAACTTCCACAAAGAATGCCAGACTATCACATTAATATTGAAGAGATTAAACATGCAGAGAACATCCAGTTAGCAGATCCAGACTTCAAGCAGCTAGCGCCCATCGACATACTAATTGGCGCAGACAAATTCTTTGCGATTCTTAACGAAGGACGGAAGCAGCTAGGGTCAACAATCTTACAAAACACGATATTCGGATGGGTGGTGTCTGGTCAGCCTAACTCGCTAAGTATCTCGGATTCCACAACGTACATGATATCGACCATTCAAAATGATGTAGATATTGACAAGACCTTGCGACAATTTTGGGAAATGGAAGACGTGCCACAGACATCTCAACTTACGCCAGAAGATCAGGAGTGCGAAGCGTTTTACCACAAAACGGTCAAAAGGCGAGAAGACGGGCGATACATCGTCAAACTTCCTTTTCGAACGTCTCCGGCTGAACTAGGCAATTCATTGTTAGGCGCAACGAGAAGATTCCTCGCACTAGAGCGGAAACTATTGAACGACGAACCTAGGAGGAAAAGATACACAGAGCAAATGAGAGAATACATAGAGACCGGACACATGGTAGAAATTCCTCAAAATCAGCGAAACTCATGTGAAGAAGAGACCTTTTATTTGCCTCATCATGCCGTCGAAAAGGAGTCGAGCGAGACCACAAAGATGCGAGTGGTATTCGATGGGTCTGCCAAGACGACAAAAGGAGTTTCATTAAATGATATACTCATGGTTGGACCAACTATTCAACCACCTCTGTGGGTTACGTTGATGCGATTCCGAAATAACCGTATAGCGCTAACTGCCGACATCGAAAACATGTATAGACAGGTGGTTGTGTCACCTGAAGACACAAACTATCAAAGGTTGTTATTACGAGAAAATCCAAGCCAACAAATACGACATTTCAAGCTAATTAGAGTTACGTTCGGATTAGCCTGTTCTTCCTATCTGGCAATCCGTACTCTCCAAAAACTAGCTTTTGATTTTGGGGACAAGGTTATGGCACGATACATTACAAATGATTTCTACGTAGACGACTTTCTGTCTGGTGCCGAGAATGTGAAAGGCGCGGCAGAAATCAAAAGGAAAATCACAGTGATTTTACGAAGCGGAGGGTTCGCGTAAAGGAAATGGAGATCAAACTGTTCGGAGCTATGTGATGATCCCGGTGAGGGAAATGCAGCCAAATTATATAACGAGAATAATTCGACTGTTATCGTTCTGGGGCTACTCTGGCGTCCGTCTGACGATATATTCACGTTCAAAGTCAACCCAGAGAATGAAGGTCCTATTACGAAAAGGAAACTGTTGTCGGAAGCTTCGAGAGTCTTCGATCCGCTGGGTTTCTTATCTCCCTCCATCATCTTATTAAAAATATTATTCCAAAAGACTTGGTTATTGAAACTCAATTGGGACGACATACTTCACGACAACCACGTAATGGAATATAAGCGAGTGTGGGAGGAATTCAAATGGTTCCAAGAGATAAAAATTCCACGTTTTAGTAATCATTACGAAAATATCCAGATACACGGGTTTGCGGATGCCAGTGAAGCGGCCTACTGCGCGGTCATTTATAGTAGAATTATAAATGAAAAGGGAGAAATAATTGTTAACCTATTGACGTCCAAGACAAAGGTGACACCTGTAAAAAAATATCTCTACCCAGATTGGAATTATGCGCTGCACACCTGCTGGCAAAACTGATGTCTGCAGTCAAAGCGATCAACAAATCGACTGTGAAATACTACGCTTGGACCGATTCAACCATCGTGCTCGCTTGGCTTTCTACTTACCCTGCCAGATGGAAAACTTTCATCGCCAATCGGACGAGTAAAATTTTAGAGCAATTTCCTAGGCAACACTGGTCATATGTAAAATCAGCAGAAAATCCCGCCGATCACGGTAACAGAGGAGTATCCCCACTAAAGTTAATGCGCTTGAGGCAATGGTGGAATGGTCCGGAATGGTTGAAATCACCAGAAGTTTTGTGGCCAAACTCGATTAATTTAAACACGAAACTAATCGAATCCGCAGTAGAAAACGAATCAAGCAAACATTCGAGGCATGTATTACTTAGCACCGTGAAGAATAACTGCTTGAGCCACTTATTCGCGAGGAAATCCAATCTGATTAAAATATTTCGAATTATCTGCTACGTGAAGCGTTACATCGCGAATCTAAAGTGTTAAGATCGATCAGAGAGAGCCACGGGCGAACTGATTTCCGAAGAGGTCGAAGCAACAAGGATGCAGTGTATTAGATGGGTGCAAGAAGAGAAATTTAATGAAGATATCACAAGCCTACGAAAATACAAGACAACGAAAGCTAATTCCAAAATACAAGCTTTAGCACCTTTTGTAGATGTAGCAGGTGTTCTTCGAGTTGGTGGTCGGCTTTTCAACGCCGATTGTGATTACGACAGCAAACATCCAGTCATCATACCCGCAGAGCACGTATATACAGAGAGATTGATATGGGAGGTGCACAACAAAAATTTACACGCTGGGCCCACATTAACAAACAATTTAATCAGACAAAAGTATTGGGTGATCAACGGGCGAAACAAAATACGTTCGATATTGAGAAAGTGCATCATTTGGGTGAAATATGCACACAAAACGAGTCAACAGCTAATGGTAAACCTACCCGCAGAACGAGTGACTCCAACCCGTCCATTTACGAACTGCGGAATCTATTTTGCGGGACCACTGTATTTCGCATCAAAAAAGGGTAGAGGTTCAACGACAAACAAAGGTTATTTATGTGTCTTTGTTTGTTTATCCGTGAAGGCGATCCATATCGAACCTGTGAGTGATCTGACAAGTGAAGGATTTTTAGCGGCCCTTAAACGTTTCGTAGCCAGAAGAGGTGTCCCAAAGAAAATATATTCAGACAACGGGTCGAACTTCGTGGGGGCAAAGAGAATTCTGAAAGAGGCTTACAAACTCATGCAACAAATTTCTAATAATTGTTTAATTTCAGAATTTCTAAGTAGCAATAACGTAGATTGGCACATGATCCCACCATCTTCACCTCATTTTGGCGGATTATGGGAATCCGCGGTGAAATCCGTGAAAACACATCTGATGAAGTCAACCAACAATGTAAATCTGACATTCGAAGAAATAGCGACGTTATTATGTCAGATTGAGAACATATTAAACTCACGGCCGCTATACACCACATCCAATGATGATCATTACGAAGTGCTCACTCCAGCCCATTTTTTGATTGGGACGTCAACGGGATCAATTCCAGAATTGGAGATTACGCAGAGAGATTCATCCTTGTCGAGATGGCAGCGAATTCAAGCCAGAATACAATCATTTTGGAAAAGGTACTCCGTAGATTATCTGAACACTCTACAACAGCGACAAAAATGGCGACATGCAGAGAAAGACATCAAACTTAACGACATCGTACTCATAAGGGAAGATAATACGCCTGTGTGTAATTGGCCATTGGGCAGGGTGATGAAAGTACATCCAGGAGATGATAATTTGGTTCGTGTTGTGACCCTGAAAACCGCGCATTCAACTCTACAGCGTCCAATAATGAAGCTTTGTAAGCTGCCTGTTTGTTGACGTAGCCAACGTCAACGGCGGGGAGTATGTTCAAGACTGTCAAATATATTCCTGAAAATAAAAGAAAACAAACACAAAGAATCGGGTGCGAATAGAAGTAAACAACAAACACTTATCTGAAACAACCGTGAACTTGGTGTACAAGTAAATCATCGCATTAATTACGATACGACATAGATGTGAAGAATACACAAGGAATTTACCTTAAAATAAGTTTTGTCATGGAAAAAAACGTACATTGTGAAAATATATTTCAAGCTCGATTGTTTGAGCCTAAAAAATAATTACCCGTGATATATAATTTAAAATAAAGAAAAGTATATGTGCTGCAGTGGTTGTCTTGGCTTTTCTGTTACCGCGAATTGTGAACAATATCATTTTGCTTTTCTTTTACTGTGAGCCGTGAATAAAGTGAATAAATAGTTTGGCGAGCACACCTACCGCGATTTTGAGGTTAAGAACCGAACATTTATACCAGTAGCAACATTACTGTTTGGCATACCGCTACCCCCTGTATCAACCGAGTACAGCTTATACACCCAAGTTGAAACGAGATTAACAAACAATACGTGAAAAAGACGGTGAATACACATTTCTATACAAGTAATTGGACTGTCGGTATTGGAGTTACAACGAGGTTAATTCTGGTCCCAGTGAAACCACCGAGGCGCCTCATAACCGCCAACCAGGTCCAAGGGTTAATCACTTGGGTCAGTTGGGTCTTGTACGGGAGAAGGCTCAAGTCCCGACGCAAAATTCGTAAAATTGAAATCGGCGAGGAATTGACTCCCTCGGGGTCTCCTGTACACTTTTACGGACCTCGACAATATTCTCAGCCGATATTGCGTACCTTTGACGTACGAGTATTGGCTGATTGTTTACCGAACTAGTTATCTCAAATTTGGCCACCAAACGTGGGAGAGTTCATTTTGAAAGACCACTGTATATGCTGTAAAATGGGTGCAACGGGTGCAACGTTTGTACTAATGAATACTCATTTTGATAATAAAGTTTTTTCATTTGGAATTGCTGTTGGAATCGTGTAACTTATGATGATGGTGATTTTTCGACCCGTAGAAATTGAAAAACTCTTTAGATATCAATTAACAGATCAAAGTTGTTAAGAATTTTGTCGAGGAAAAATCTAACTTTCAAATGGCACAATAGCAAATCGAGTCTATGACGCGAAAAAGTTGGGAGTGCTTCGCCCCCAGAACAGATTGCAGGGATGGAAGCCATGTGAAGCCGTGTGAATTCGCAGTACATATCAATTAACAGATCAAAATTGGAATGGAGTTTGTAGAGGAAGAATCCACCTTTCAAATTCCAAAATGGCAGAGTCTGTGAAGTTCATACCAACTTTGTTCGGTTAATTGATATCTACTGTGACTTCACACGGATATATCTAAAATTTGACGCACGGAAGTAGAATAATGAGCCTTCGTAACATAAGAATGTTTGAATTTTTTCGATCAACGCCTGATGAAACCGAGTGCAGAATTTGCTTGATTGATAATACGATCTTTTGTTTGAAATTCAATTTGCTGTCACAAATGACACAATGTAACGGCATCGACGTTCATATAATAGTAACGAAAAATGGACAATGCACTTTTTCGAGATAGGTGATTGTTTGGCATTTACCCAAGTTCAAATCAAGGTTGTTCTTTGCACACCATGTTGAGAAGCTATTAAGATCGGCTTGGAATAGGCTCTTGTTGGTGGCTCTCCATGTCATCGGCGTATTTAGATTTCCTGGCTCTATTCATATTTAATGTTTAAGAAGTTTGTGTTCGTGAACAGTTGAGGAAAACATGCTCTTGCTCAGAAAAGAACGGATTACAATAAAAGTACAGTGAATCCAAGGGAATTTAAAACTATTAAATTAGTTAGAGTAATCAGAGTCCGATTTAAATTTTAAGAATCTTAGCCAACGTTTGTTTCTTCGGCTACTTAATAATAAATATAATAAAAATAATAACAGTAATATTTAAATTTCAACTTTCAAATATGTGACTAAAGTACAACACTTTTTATGTAATAACCCTGAACAAAAAGTGATATCAACAGTTTCAAATAGCCATTATTTAACACTAGATAAAAAGGGCTTCAAATGAATGTCCTTCCTAATGTAAATTGGCAACGCATTAAAAAAGGTTGGTGCAGCGACAAGGCTAGAGCAACGGAAGTGTTCGTTGTAAAACCTTGGTATGTTACAGAGAAATTGGTGGTTACCGCGGAAATTGTAACGAAAATCGCTTCTCATTATTCGAGTATGTTGACCACTTTAATTAAAACAAAAACAATACCTTATAAACATACAAATGTTTTAACGGCAAGATATTTGCTGTAAAAATTGTTCAGTTCTTGGTTTTTTAGTAATATTTTCTATTCTCTAACATAACATCTACCCCATATTTCAATTTAACCATAACTAGAGCATGGTAAGCTATTTTTGGAACCGGAGTAGGACCATAATCACGAATAATGTAGACAATTCTAGCAGTTGATGACAGATACTGGTTAACTGAACTGTTTTCCAATTAAGACAAGTGTCCAATAGGG
Source organism: Nephrotoma appendiculata (assembly GCA_947310385.1). Taxonomy (NCBI): domain Eukaryota; kingdom Metazoa; phylum Arthropoda; class Insecta; order Diptera; family Tipulidae; genus Nephrotoma; species Nephrotoma appendiculata. The sequence goes on from OX371223.1 coordinate 104,062,218, forward strand.
AGCACCAAGATATTTAACCGAGCCAACTGGTTTGATGCCAAAGCATTCAGAGTGGCAACCAAAAGGCGCACACTCAGACCTGCTGTGATTAGTTACTCGCATCAAAATGGTCAAAAATTAATGTTACCAGACAATTTAAACAACATGAATTTAGTTTTTTGGCTTAAAATCAAGCGGTGCTTGACGAACCAAGAGAGTTCAACTTTTAGATCAGAATTGATCATCGAAATAACGTTACTGGGAGAATTCCCATAACAGTCCAGCGCTATGTCATCAGCAAACCCGGTAGAATAAAGATTCAATTTTAACAAAGAGTTAGTATAAATAAGAAACAGCAGTGTACCTAATACTGAACCCTGGGGAACACCAACGGCAATAAATTTCGAAACGCTTACCTTGTCGTTTATCTTCAACCATATCGAAGGCTATAAGTGAAAAATTCAAACATATCGAACGCTTTAGCTGTATCAATAAATAAAGTATTGCAACTATTACTTTTATTTAAACCAATATTGATTGTATTTAGAAATTTCAACAGGGCCGCTTCGGTACTCATACCTTGACGAAAATCATGTTTATTTATTTATTTAATGTTTAAAATTGGGCGACACACAGACAAAATCCAATTATGCGTCGCGTAATTGGAATGAGGGGACTAAAAGAAAATGTAATATTTTTGGGATAAACCCAAACTATAGATGTGTTAACCTGGTAGCAGCTAGGGAACTTTTAAATGTGTATTGAAAAAGTGGTTTCGCCAAAACACATATAGTACCGACAACCGGTTTCCATTGAGCCTATCTGATAGAGAAATTTTTTTGTATCAGTGCTGACATGTTCTACCATCACATTTTCGATACTTTATCGAAGATTATGTCTCGCTTCTTTAGAATAAAATGTTACACTATTTCACATTTTATATCATTTACCAGGTTACTAGATTGAAAAATTGCGACATTCTACTCCATTTCTATCACGAAATAATTTGTTTTCGATACTTGAACGAAATTAGAGAAGGACAATTTGTTCGCATTTGTACTAGTAGGTTGTGATAGCAGTAGAAAAGAAATAATTTATAAATGAAACAGTTGTTCATTTTAGTTTAGGAAAGCGAGACATATAGTAAAGTTCTTTAGATTTTAGTTCTTTTAGAAAATATGCCTCGAAGATGTTGTGTTGATGGGTGCTTGAGTAATTCGACCCAAAATAAAGAAAACAATAGTGAGACAATTCCGACATTTTCTTTTCCTGTGGATTCAAATTTGAAATTTAAATGGATAGCAGCTATTAAAAAGCCAAATTGGGAGCCGTCGAAGTACTCGGCGATATGCGTACAACATTTTTTACCAGGTCAAGTGCAAAAAAATTTAATGCTGAGAAACGAAGATACAAATTACCCAATTTCACGATCAAAATTGTTAAATGGGAGGATTCCAACAGTTTTTCCCGGCCAACCTCATCAACACGAACCGCCAAACAAACGTAAGCCACCAGAAAAGCGACTAGAAGAAATCAATTGTAGAATTGAGAAAAATAATGAAGCTATTCTGCAAGCCGACATGATTAAGGGATATCAGGACGTTCTACAAAATTATAAAGAGAAAATGAACAAAAACATTTTAACAGAGTATAAGACTTTCGAACAAAAAGCTAGTTTGACTTTTTACATAGTTGATGGTGATTTACAAAAAGGATGTAATTTCAAAATAAGAATAGTGATTTGCAGTGATTTGAAGGTCAATATTTTTACATATAGTGAGCTAGTAAGTAAGCAAGATTTAAATTGGATTCTTCCAAATACTTTAAAATTAACACTCTGGTCTCAATTGGAAAATCTGTTGGTAAGATATAAAAATTTTGAAAATATTAATACTTCTAAAGATTGTAACACCCTGTTGGAAAATGCGCTTAACATAATGAATTTGGCTTTAGAAAACATACCTGACGACTTTGAATTTTATAACGAGCTGAATTTTTTGACCGATCAAATAAAATTATTATTAATGAAAAGTAAAGTACCTAGATATTCCCAAAATACTATAATAGTTTCCTACCTTTTACATTCGCAGTCTAGTGCAGCCTACAATATTATACGGCAATATTTAACTCTACCACATCCGGAACATACTCGCCACATTTCCACATCTTTAAATGTTTCTCCTAACACAGAAATTTCCAATAATAATTACTTAAAAAACATTGTTGAAACTTTAACCGATAGGGAAAAGAAAGTAATTTTAATGATTGACGAAATTTACGTTAAATCCGGGATTGATTACAAAAGTGGTAGTGTAAAAGGTTTCGCAAACAATAATTCAGATTCTTTAGCTAAGACTGTTCAAACTTTTATGGTTAAATCTGCATTTGGAAATTTCAAGGAAGTTGTGAAATTGATACCCGTTAAAACTTGCACAGGGAAAGAACTGCATCAGCTAACAAAAAACATCTTGCAGTATTTATACAATATCGGTTTAGAAGTTTTTGTAATTATGACCGACAATAATAGTATAAATAGAACAATGTTTGAAATGTTTACTGGCAATAAAGATAGTTTCTCATTCCTCCATCCCTGCGATTCTGAACGTCTTGTATTTTGTTGTTATGATTCTGTCCATATTTTTAAAAATATACGCAATAAATGGTCAAATGTTAAAAATTTTGATTATGCATTTGTATACCCAGACTTTGAAACCCGAGAAATTAAATATGCTCGATTTTCCGATTTAAGAGAGCAATATATGAAAGAAATAAGCTTACCTGCTAAAACTGCTTTCAAATTGAACTTTAAATCTATGTATCCAAACAATTTAGAACGCCAAAAAGTTACACTTGTCGATAATGTATTTCACTGCAGCACAATTGCTGCCCTTCTACAAAATAACAAAAATGAAACAGCTGATTTCCTGGAAATAATTAGAAGATGGTGGGATATTTTAAACGTAAAATCGAAATTTAAAGGAACAGCGAAACGAATTGAATATTCCGAACCAATTACAAGCCCTGAAGACAGTAAAATAAAATTTTTAGAAAAAATCATAGAATGGCTTGAAGACTGGCATAACACAGAAAATAATAATGGTAGGTTGTCTCGTGAAACACACACTGCCATATGGTTAAATCTACGAAAGCGTTAATAAAGATCTCAGAATACTCATTTAAACAGTTTGGTATAGCTTACATTCTTCTCGGTAAATTTCAATCTGATGACATCGAAAAAAGGTTTAGTAAATACAGATTTTTATCGGGACGGTGTTACAACGTTTCATTTCGAAATATTTCTGAATCCGAAAACCAATTGCGAATTAGGAAAATTTTTCGAAAATCAATTCCATTAAATCTTTTTAAAAATAACGAAAACCTTGAGTACGTAGATGACTCAAATCTGGTTTCAATATCTGATTACACAAATGTATTAAACTCGGATTATTTAGCGAATGTGGAATTGGATGATATTTCGAATAATTACGTATGCGGTTATGCGGCACACTCAATTTGTAAGAAGATTTCATGTTCCGATTGCCAGTTTGTGTTCATTAAATAAAAAGAGACTAAAATTCATGAGACTTATTTCGACTATATGCAAAGAGGTGGCTTGGTTCAACCAACTCAGGTGGTGCAACAGCTATTTTTCCATATGTGCGCAATTTTCCAAGAAAATATTCGTAATGGTGAAATGAAAACAAAATTTTTCTGCGAAACAAGTCAAAGAAAAATTTTACATTGCCTTACTTTAAATAGCGTTCAGCAAGAAAATTTTTATATCGACACCAATAGAGTTTGCAATTGCGGACAAACAAATATTAACATTATCAAAATGTTATTATTTCCCATGGCAAACATTATATTGTTAAATTACTGCAAGGAAGTAAACCATAACTTTGCCAAAGTAAATTTTAATAAAAGAAAATTAAACAATTTTTTATAAATTTTCTTGATATGTGATAATATATACCTTTATAATTTTCTTTATAAGTAATTAATTACCTAATGAAATAATATGTATTGTGATAAATTTTCGTTATTCCTACTTATTGTTTAAAAATGTTATATTTAATTTAAATTTCATTAATATTAGTTATATATTAGTCAAAAATGAATTGAATTCCAAAATTTATGTTTTATTTATTTTATTATTTATGTATTATTAAATATTGTTGAATTATTAAAATTAAAAAAAAAAATTGTAGTTTTATTTGCATTTCAATGAAAATCATCCAAAAAACAATTCCCATGCATTTTTTGTTAATTTGTGTCCGTTGTTCAATTTCATTCAATAGACCGTATATGTGTGTTAGTGCAAAACATAATACTGTGTCTGGATACATGTAGGTGTCTATGGCACAGGTCTGCACTGAAAAAAATGAATTTTCTTCTCGTTTCCTTTGATGAAAAGCGCGGGCATAGTGTTTTGTCACAGCGTATGTGATTAAAAACAATTTTCAGTGTAGGTGAAACTTTACTTGGCTTTTACACCTATTTCCCGCAAAAGTGTCTTAATATTCTGCACATACTGCACATACTGCACATAGTATATTAAAAATTACCTTTCACCTGATATATGTTTCATTAAGCTACGCACCTTGGAAATAGGTTAAAAAGTCATCGAGTATTAATATAATAGATAGATGCTACGAGACACAAAAAATAAAAAATTAAAATGTATTTTTACTCGAATATAAATTGAAATAGTCAAGTGAAAATGACGTTAAAAGTGGACAGATTAAAATACATATATGGAAGCCACTAACTATTACTAGTTACCTAATATCGATACTTGTGCGTGTGATTAAAGAAGTTGCAATACACATTTAAGACAATAAAAACCGAGTGCAATACAGAAACAAAGCAACTAATATAGACAAAAAAAATAATATTGATTTTGTATTAGAAAACGATAAACCCCAGATCTGTATTGTTGCATAGACAATGAGAAGTCCAAGGAGAATAAAAGCTCGTTATGACCACTTTGCATTTTGGTAATCGGGTTTGAGGAGCCAAGATTAGTACGCGATTGTATTGGAAGAAATAATGGATGGTTTCTCGCCCTATAAGCAGTAACATACAAAATCAACGATGATAAGGTAGAGGTTTTAATTTTAAAATTTATTATTTTGTACAAAAATAACTCAGCATGTGCACTTCTCCTATTTTCAAGGCTGACCGTACTAAAAAATTTCAACCTTGTGCCGTACATAACATTGCCCGAATGTGGGATAGATTTATATATACCAAGAATCTTGTAAAATTTTTTTGAATCCGTTCTAATTGGTCAATATATTTATCGTAAAATGGATTCCAAATTTGAGTTGCATACTCCAGCTACAAATCTCATCAATGTGTTTGTCAAATGTTAATTTTGAATAACAAGTAATGCCTAAGTCAGTAATATGATTGGCTCTAGCCAACCTAATGTCTGAGATGTAATAGTCAAATAAGTCACGGTTACTTCTCTTAGACTAGGTAATTACAACATATTTCTGAATGTTTAGATTTAGCTTATTAGTCCATGACACACCATGAACTTAATGTTTGCATATCAGTCTGCAATCGATAGCGATCGTTAGAGTTCTTAATCCTTGAGTCAATTTTTAAGTCATCAGCATAGAATAGGAGGGGACATACAAGCGCACGAGATATATAATTAATGAAAATTATGAAAAGTAATGGTCCTAGAGTATACCCCTGTGGAACATCAGAACTAGCTACAATACTTTTAATAATACGACCGTTAAATTTTACATTTAGTACTCTATTGCTCACATAGGATGCTGACCACTTACTATAATGGGTGGATAAATTCCAATTTTGCAACATTTGCCAATTAAAATTTCATGAGATACAGTATCAAATCACTTTTGGAAATCAGTATAGATAGATCAGTATAAATAGTCCAATTGATAGCCTTTATCGACACTTTCAAAAGCATAACCTGAAAATTCAAGGGGGTTGCTCAAAACTGAACGTTTTTCATGAAAACCATGTTGTACTAAGCTTATGATATTTCTAACTTCGTTAAATAATAATCCGTAGAATAACTTCTCAAAGATTTTGCTAACCCTTTTCCGGCCTGCCCGCACAAATGTGAGGGTAAGGCACCAGAATCATGTCAAAAATTTATTTTTGTTTGTGTTTGTGTTTAGAACCAACTTACAATTTTGTGCGTTCCTTTCACACTTATTTTCGTCCGAAAAAAACACTATAACTGTACACGCAATTGTGTTGGTTCTACTTCAAATCAAGCGAACTTTTTTTTTATGTTTTTTTACTCACACATTTGTGTGGTTTCGACTTAAATTGTAACAATTTTTTTTTTGGTAGAAAAAGTGCTAAACGCGTTTAATAGAGATATTGGTCTATAATTGTCTATGTAATTTTTACCACCTTTCTTAAATATTGGAACAAGAAACGCGGTTTCCCACTTAGTTGGAAATACAGTAGAGTTTAAAGAGATATTAAAGATAGATAGTGGGTCGGCCTCTTTCAACTGAAATATGAAATAGTTGGATATGTTATCTGGGTCCGAGCCTTTGTTAACATCTAATGACTCTAAAATATGACAAAAAAATAAACAAGTACGTAACAAGTATTATATGGCAGTTTTTTGAGGGTAAGGTTAACTAGACTAATATCAACTGGTGGATGATAATTGTCCACTTTTGAGAGATGATCCCGAGCATGATTAACTTTTAACGGGCTATTGGATACGTGGGAGAATATGATGTCTACAAATCTATTATTACAGTTAGTCATATGGTTATATTGATAAAGCTTGACAAGCGTAATTGTATCTATAAGATACTGAGCTGCTATACCTTCAGAAGAAATAGCATATGATACGTTATCTTTCTCCCAGGATATACACGGTAAATTGAAATCAAGGAGGACTAAAAAGTTATAAGTAGTCGGTGAATTTAGCATAAAATATGACAGTTGATCACAAAAGGATTTATAGTTATCGAATTTGGTGTATCGTGGTGGAGAATAAATTACACATACAATTAAAATCTAGCCGTTATTTAAACTAATTTTTAGCCAAATATAACAAAACGTTTTCATTCAACATAAGTAAACGTTTTCTTAATAGCAATTAACGAACCACCTCCATCATCTAGACCCATCAGCAAGGGAAGGTTACGGTTCTTGCTGAATCTAATATAGGGATCGTCAACAAATTCACCATCATTGATAGTTGCGTTAGGCCACGTTTCCGTTAGGCAAATCAAATCATAATTGTTTTTTTTATATCACCGCGGTTAGCCCGTTTTATAACCCGCGTAGGGGCACCAATCAATGATTCAAGCCTACAACAAGATATAAGGTTTATATAATCAATGCAAGCAGGAGCAGAAAATCAAGAGTATCAATGTTAATGTGTCCAAAAACAAACATGTTGCAAAACAATCTCATCCAGCAACACAAAAATTATTTCATTTGATTGTATTACAATTACAATCATTTACTATTAAAACACATACACCAAATTTATTTTGTTATCAAATTTTATTAATTTCAAACCAACTGTAAATCTAAATTTAACGTCACAAATCTCTTGTTTGTATAATTCAATTGATTTTCAATCAGCTGTTCACAATATTGTAATCCATCTGTAATGTAAAAGACACAAATCAATTTAAATTATGCACATACACTATAAGATTAATACACCTGTATTTTAGAGCTATGCTCGTAGATGTTTATCACATTTTCACTTCAAACATTTTATTATACTATTTTATATAAAATTATGTATTAATTTATTATTTATTGTACACAAACAAACACAATGTAAACAAACACAAATTGTATATGTTCTGTCTTCTGTCAAATTATAAGTCAACTAAACAATACCGAATTAAACCGCAATGTAAAGTAGAATTAACAATTAGAAATTATGTAGATTGAAAATTATATTGTATGTTGCATCTACCTTAATTTATAAAGGAAAAATATTTATAAATTGTTATAAAAAATACTGTTATAAAATTTGTTATAAAACTGCCAAAATACTAAAATACGAAAAAATAAAAATTCTCTTACACCACAACTTTCGAGCTGGAAACAACAAAAATAAAAACGCATTAAAAATTTGTAAGGCTTTTTATTTTTCCACCAAGCAGACTTGGACAAGAGTTTTACATGGTCCTTCGAGCCGGATCGCGCATGGACAATTCAGAATCGGGATATCGAATAACTTATTACGTCTCTCCAGTGGTCAAAGCATTCTGGGCGAACAGGGAGTTTCATATTCTGGATCACGTTTTATTCATCACAGCATCCATTCCCAGTTCAACGTCTGTAAGGAAAACGTAAGTTGCTGTCTTAAAAAACTTTCTAAGTGAATCCCAAAGTGATCAAAAGACAACAACAAAGTTAAATCGTCGGGTGTAAATATTGAATAGACAAATTGCTGCTCACGACAGCGCAGTTATATTACACGCAAATTTGGATTTGTCTTTAAATCTATTGAACTTCAGTTTCAATCAATTAACGGTATTGTTCATTCATACATATTGTTGATACGGTTTAAGTGCGAATATGAGTGCGACTATACTAGTGACTAAACGAGGCCGCGTTCTACGCTCTTTAACATTAACAGCTTCATTTGCGGAGAATATAACTGAGGAAACAACTATTGAGGATATCGAAATTAGACTTCGCAAATTAGACTCTTGGTGGGAAGAATTTTCTAACCTCGAAGATGAACTTCTCTCATTACCTCAACAAATATCAAAATATGACGAATTTGAGACAAAATTCTTTAATGTACAAGCTTCGCTGACAAGAGAACTCAAGAAGCGCAACCCAACCATAAATGAGAACCCAGTAAATGACGAGTTAAATGCAACAATCAACAACATTTATTCTCAACAACGGGCGTATTTCGAATCGTTGCATGGCAAAACTACGAACCAAGAAAAGGTGCTCAAATTGCCCAGAATTAATATCCCGCATTTTAACGGTGAATACACTCAATGGCCGTCATTCAAGGATTTATACGTAGCGGCTGTTCATAAAAACGATAGTATACCACGAATTCACAAATTCCAGTTACTGAGAAGCGTATTAGAAGGAAGTGCAGCACGAGTAATACAACATTTTTTGCTTACCGATGCCAACTACGATGAAGCTTGGGACAAACTCCAGGGAAGATACGATAATAAACGATCCATTATCAATACAATTATTCAAAAGTTTATAAATCAACCAATAATTCAAAATTGTTCGTTCAGTCAACTAAGGACATTAGCTGAAACTTCCGATGATTTACTGAGAGGATTGAAAGCATTAGGTCCTGACAGCGAGACTCGAGATCCGTGGTTGTTACATTTATTGGTCAACAAATTGGATGAGCAAACCAGACAGCAGTGGGCTTTGCATTCAGTCGATCGAGATATGCCGACAGTAGATTTGTTTCTGGAATTTTTACATCGAAGGTGTGATGCCCTAGAAAGTTGTAATGTAACTCTAAAATCGAATAAACAATTTTCTAGGCAGTCGTACATAGCCACAGCAAATACCGAATGTTTATGTTGTAGAAAACCGCATAAATTATACAAATGCTACAGATTCCAAGGGTTTGACATTGAGCATCGCAAAGCCTTCGTAAACAACCTTAAGCTATGTGTTAATTGTTTAAGAGATGGGCATACTGTAGACAACTGTATTTCGCGAAATACGTGTTTTAAATGTAAATCAAAGCATCACACTCGTTTGCATGTATTCAACAATACCGCGGAAAATAAGCAGCTAAATTCTAATTCAGCTAGTACATCGAGTAATTCAGGCTCCACAAGAATCGATGAACCAAAAAATTCTACTACGAACGCCCATACGACTACAAAAATTATAATTAGTAAGAACAAGCAAACTGTATTGCCAACCGTCGTGATGAGGACAAGGGACATATACGGCCAAATGCACAATGTGCGTGCTCTTCTGGATTCAGGGTCCGAATCTTCTTTCATCACTGAAACATTCGCTAAAAAATTAGGATGGAAACGTACTCATGCTTGTTTATCAGTAAACGGGTTATCTTCTATTTCCGCGGGAACCACGAGAGGGTTGATCAATATAAAACTATGTTCAAAATACAACCCGCAGAAATTTATAATAGCCGACGCGCTGATACTTAAAACCCTAACTACGCATCTACCGTCACGAACAATATCATTAAATAGTGATGAAATATCAAAAATTGATGAATATGGCCTTGCTGATCCCGAATTTTATGTTCCAAATCCAATTGATATGATAATAGGTATTGATATATTTTATGATGTAATATTGGAAAAACGAATTTCGTTCGGGCCAAGTTTGCATTTGCTAGATACCATATTTGGTTGGGTGGTTGCGGGTTCTATCGATAACCAACTAAATGCAGTAGTTCGATGTAATACGATTCGGACAAATTCAGAGGATATACACAAGTTACTACAACGATTTTGGGAAGTGGAAGAAAATGCTTTTGAGATGCCTACCAAAGTAGATTCAAGTGAGGAACATTTTTTGAGTACGCACAAATTTGTAAATGGTCGGTATGAAGTGGAATTACCATTTAAAGCGAATAGGGAACATTTAGGAAATACCTTAAAACAAGCCAAATCGCGAGTAACAGCCATGGAAAGGAAGTTTTTGAGAGATCCGCAACTTAAATCAGAATACGTAAAGTTTATGCGGGAGTATGAAAATCTTGGACATATGGAACGAATTTCTGATTTGGAGGTATGTAGCGAAACCCACTTAGTACATTATTTACCACATCATGCCGTTATTAAGCGGAGCAGCACAACTAGTAAATTGCGGGTCGTGTTTGATGGTTCATGCCGATCCGATACAGGTTTATCTTTAAATGATGTCTTAATGACAGGTTCAACCATACAGGAAGATCTCTTCTCCATTCTTACCCGATTCCGTAAACACAAAATTGCTATCGTTTCTGACATCGAGAAAATGTATCGGCAGATAATGATCAACCCGAAGCATAGAGACTATCAAAGCATCTTATGGCGAGACGATTTTACTAGTAAGCTGCAGCATTTCAGGCTAAAAACAGTTACCTATGGCCTAACTTGTTCCGCGTATCTGGCAATTAGATCATTACAACAAACAGCTATAGACAATAAAGAAATTACACCAAAACTATTAGGTATTATTAAATCTGATTTCTATGTAGATGCTCTTTTAACAGGATGTGATTCAACAGACGAGGCTGTGGCACTTTACAACAATATATCAAAAACCCTATCTCACGCAGGGTTTTCGTTAAGGCAGTGGACTTCGAACAATATGGATTTTCTTAGCAACATACCTTCCGAAAAACAAGGGAAGGATGCCATTTCAATAGAAGATCCAGAATTATACGTTAAAACTCTGGGCATTTGTTGGTTGACAAAGGACGATCATTTCACATTCAATGTTCCAGATTTATGCACCTACCAAATCACTAAGCGACGACTTTTGTCAGAATGTGGTAAATTATTCGACCCATTAGGCTGGCTGTCACCAGTGACAATCACCTTTAAAATTATGCTTCAGTCGCTCTGGTTGACAAAATTAGAATGGGATGATCCAGTACCGGAGGAGATTGATCGCAGTTGGAGCTCCATCCGAGATGAGTTGACGCACCTTACCGCCGTACGCATACCTCGGTTTTTACAAATGTGTAATGTTCAAACCGTTCAATATCACGGATTTTGTGACGCGTCGGAAAAGGCTTATTCAGCGGTCGTTTATACGAGAGTGGTTCAAAACAACGGAGATATTTTCGTTCGTCTAATCGCGTCCAAGACAAGGGTATCTCCTCTGAAGCAGCTGTCCATTTCACGTTTAGAACTCTGCGGTGCCGTGCTGCTTACTAGGTTACTAGGGAAGATAGCAACTATATTTGATGCTCCAACAGATGCACTGTATGCGTGGACGGATTCTACAATCGTGTTATCATGGCTCTCAGATGTTCCTAGGAAATGGAACTGTTTTGTAGCGAACCGGACCAGTTTCATTATCGAAAAACTATCACGAAATCATTGGCAGCACGTACCAACAAACATGAATCCAGCCGATTGTGCAAGTCGAGGCTTATCGCCTATGGAGCTGCTTAAACAACGAATATGGTGGGATGGCCCCATCTACCTGATGAAACTCGAGACTGAATGGCCGAATTATAATTGCGCTTTTACCGAACCCACCAACGTTGAAAAAAGGATAACCGTTTTACTGACCAACAAGGAAGGATCTAATTCACAAACCCCTTCACCTGTACAATACGTAATAGAAAAGTATTCTTCCTATACGGCGATGCTCCGAACGTTAAGCAATTGTTATAAATTTTCTGAAATATGCCGCAATCATAAAACTCCTTACATCACCAGTCATCATTTAATGAAAAGCGAGCGTACTATTATTAAATGTGTCCAGAATGAAGTGTTCTACGATGAAATTCACATGCTTAAAAATAATCGATCCATCAACAGAAACAGTAAACTTATTTCACTTTATCCGTTCTTAGATGAAAATGATGTCCTACGAGTAGGGGGAAGGTTACAGCATTCCAATTTGTGTTATTCAATGAAGCATCCTGCTATTCTGCCTAGACAACACATATTAGTCGATAAATTACTTAGATATTTACACATCAAATACCTTTATCCGAATCAATCGGCTTTGCTATTTATAACCCGAAAATCATATTGGATACTTGGAGCGAAAGAAGCAATAAAAAGGATATCCAACAGTTGTGTTCAATGTACCAGAACTCATCCGAGGTTAAACGAACAAATAATGGGCAATTTACCAGATACTAGAGTAATCTTAATACGAGAATTTACAAATGTTGGAGTCGATTATGCTGGCCCGGTTGCAATCAGTTCTAAAAGGGGAAGAGGATCTAAGCGACTTAAGGCCTACATCTGTTTATTCATTTGCATGGCAACAAAGGCGATGCACATTGAGCTGGTGGGAGATCTATCGACAGATGCGTTTATAGCAGCACTAAAAAGATTCGTGGGAAGAAGAGGACTGCCAAAAACCATTTATAGCGATAATGCTACGAATTTTGTAGGCGCTCGAAATAATTAAATCCAGAAAACATAACGAGACAGTATCTGCATATCTGGCCACGCATTAATTAGAATGGCACACCATACCACCGTCAGCCCCACACTTTGGAGGATTGTGGGAAGCAGGGGTCAAATCCGTAAAGACCCACATTCGTTGAGTTCTAGGCGAGTCAGCTCCGACGTCGGAAGAACTACACACACTTCTTATCCAAATCGAGGCAATCGTAAATTCCAGGCCGTTAACTCCATTAAATGAAGATGCTGATGACATGAACATTTTAACACCTGGACATTTTTTAATTGGTGTTCCCTTGCTAGAGGTGCCTGACTCAAGCAACCCGGAAGGTTCAGTGAGATTAAGCGACAGATGGCAATTCGTACAAAATATGGCTAAAGGATTCTGGAAGCGTTGGCATACAGAGTATCTTACGATGTTACAAAGACGATCAAAATGGCAGCATCAAGGACGAAATTTGAAAGAAGGCGAGTTGGTTCTTATCAAGGAGGATAATTTATCACCGCTTGCATGGGCAACAGGAAGAATCACTAAACTGTATCCGGGTAAAGATGGCATTGTTAGAGTTGTTCCTTAAAAACGGCAAATGGAGAACTGAAGCGTCCGATAGCTAAATTATGCAAGTTACCGGTGGAATAGTTAAGCGAAACGCTCAACCGGGGGAGTATGTTGCAAAACAATCTCATCCAGCAACACAAAAATTATTTCATTTGATTGTATTACAATTACAATCATTTACTATTAAAACACATACACCAAATTTATTTTGTTATCAAATTTTATTAATTTCAAACCAACTGTAAATCTAAATTTAACGTCACAAATCTCTTGTTTGTATAATTCAATCAGCTGTTCACAATATTGTAATCCATCTGTAATGTAAAAGACACAAATCAATTTAAATTATGCACATACACTACAAGATTAATACACCTGTATTTTAGAGCTATGCTCGTAGATGTTTATCATATTTTCACTTCAAACATTTTATTATACTATTTTATATAAAATTATGTATTAATTTATTATTTATTGTACACAAACAAACACAATGTAAACAAACACAAATTGTATATGTTCTGTCTTCTGTCAAATTATAAGTCAACTAAACAATACCGAATTAAACCGCAATGTAAAGTAGAATTAACTATTAGAAATTATGTAGATTGAAAATTATATTGTATGTTGCATCTACCTTAATTTATAAAGGAAAAATATTTATAAATTGTTATAAAAAATACTGTTATAAAATTTGTTATAAAACTGTCAAAATACTAAAATACGAAAAAATAAAAATTCTCTTACACCACAACTTTCGAGCCACAACAAAAATAAAAAATAAAAACGCATTAAAAATTTGTAAGGCTTTTTATTTTTCCACCAAGCAGACTTGGACAAGAGTTTTACAAAACAGATTTTTTGACCTAATACTGCAAAATACCTCGGCCAGTTTCCGAACAAAAATCTTTACAGCTGTAGATTGAAGCCGATACGTGCATTAAAAGACATATAAATCAGAAGAAAATCTCCATTCAACCTTTATGCCATCGGCTGATATGGGCACTTTGTGGGCAACCTTAATTTGAATCGAAAAAGGCGACAATACCACCAGCCCTATTTAGTGTGAATCCAAATTTCTCATTTAGTAGGAATCCAAGTATAAACAAGGGCCTTGTTTTATATGCATTAATATTGGCAACTATATAGTAAGTCAAAATTCCTTCAAACACTTAACATTTTGATGTACAATTAAAATATTCGCAAAATCACAATTATCCATAAAAAACATAAAGATTATTGAAGCGCGAGAAATGTACTGAAAAATATTCTTAGCTGTTCGTTAGGCACATTGGAAAAATCGTTAGACCATCATCGGTTACTTCTAATTATCTCTTGAATAAAGATTGTTGCATATTATATCGTTCCGTCCCGTTATGCCAATTTCCGCCCTCGTTCATTATCGTTTAACTATGAAAAAATAACAATTTAAGCACAGTTTGAATCGACACATTCCTGAAGCTGTTTTAATTGATTGGGGAACAGTAATTAACATAAAGATGGAATTCATGAATCTAAAACGAACACCACGCGCAAAAACTGCACAGTCTTTGAGGTGAACGGCTTTTCAGAATTTTTTAAATTCATCAGAATTTTTTAAATCTTTAATTATTACGAACCAACCATCCGTAGTTTTATTTTTTCGTAGAAGACGAGAGGTGATTGAATTTCTAATAAGTTCAGGTATGGACATACGTAAAAACGATTTACTACATCGAATTCGAATATTTCAATAATTTTTACCTCGATATATCGCACAGTGATAAACTTTATGCATTACATTAGCATAAATAGTTTTATCCAACCTATACGTATTCTAGATAGATTAAGAACTACATGTACATACATTGAGGATGTAGATAGTACGGAGACGGTAAATTTTTTTTCCCGTCTGTCGCTGGCAAAAATAGTCGAAACGATTATGACAACATATATACGACTGGTACTATTATGTGTGTGTGTGTATCAGCGAAGCAAACAAAAATAACAAATCGTCTATAAATTGACGTTTACAAGCATAACAATTTTCCATTCTATGATTTCCTAGAAGCTCTGACTAATTCCATCTAACAGCAACAAAAACAAAAAGTTGCAAAATCAACAATCGAATTTATTTTTTATTTTTATTATATTTCCGAGTTATTTACTGTACAGTCCCCCCTCCTCATGCATTTGATATTATAATAAACATTATTCCGGGAATTTAAATCATCGTAGCCGCTCATATACGCGAGTATTGCATGCTCATCATGTGAAGTTAAAAACTCATCGTGAAGCTTAACACAACAGACAGTATTATTACGCTTGCTAAAAAAGCATTGAACACAACAACAATCGCGTACATCATACGAGTACCAACGAAACGCTTTACATAACATGTGTGGGTGTACATTTTAAATATACCAATAAGATACATATTCCGCTTATTATAAGATACAGCCCCGACGAATAAGACGATATACATAAAAATATTTTTACGGAGATGGAGAGACAAGGAAATTCGGTCGATATTATTATTGTAACTGATCAGCACCATTGAGTCTGGGACAAACAATAAAAATAGGAAAATAAAATATAAAAAAATAAAATGAGAAAAACCATTTCACAATCAAAACAAAAATTTAAAAAAAAATTAAAAAAAAAATCTACTTTGTAACCGTTGCATGCATACTCGGTATACTCGTGTAAAATGTATGTGTGTCGTACGAGAAAATTTTCGAATTTATTGTGTTCATGTAATTCATCGATTCATCGCGCAATGAATACAACATAACAACAACATCGGCCACAGGATATAATAAACAATACACTTTATGGTGTAGGCGCAAAAAGGAAAACTTTGAATGGTGGAAATCTGGCACAATTCTGTTTCGATTTTTATTACGATTTTTGCAATGATGATAATTAGTATAGTCGTAGGTCGTGTGGGTGGGCCGGCATTTTTTTTTTAACTTTAGCGTTGTCTACATTATTCTTAGGCGCTGGATATTTTTTTGTTTTATATAGTTTGTTTTATTGTTTTTTTGGGCCAACATTATAAAATCTGTTATGTAGGAAGTTTTCTATTTGCCGTAGATGTTTCCATGACGAGATTGTAATTTATCAGAAATCCTTAACCAAACTAATCTAACGTTTATAGTTAGCGTCATTAGGCCTTTCAATCGATGGGATCGATGAAATTATTAATAGAATGAAGTCGTTTTGGGTTTGGTGATTTTAATCTTCCAAATAAGTATAATCTGAAATTTTAATCCGGAACTAAGTAAACACCTTTATGGATATTGTCTTTAGCAATGAAATTGATACCTTTAAATTTTCTGAAGCAAAATCACCTTTGAGTGATCTCACCCAACTGGGAAAGAACTCCCAATTCTAATGATAACCACTAAAACGATATTTAATGACAAGTTTGAGGATAAAGAACTTAATAAATTGGAAGTCGAAAGAGTGTGCCAAGAAAAAATTCAAAATAATTTTCGAAATACTTTAGGAATAAACGCGAAATTAAAGGATGCGTATATTGTCAGTCGATTGACGAAGCGTTACTAGTGGATTCCATGACCACGGTTGTAGTCTTGACAATAATACCCTCCTCTATTTTGAAGGAGTACGCTAACATTTTAACAACTCCATTATGATACATATACAATCAATCCGTAAGCAATGAAATGCTTTGAACACCCGTTAATATAAATTGCGTGAATAAAATTGTATAGAGGAATTGCCGATGGTTAAAATGGCCAATTTATTAGCATTGAAAAAGGTTCGTGCCGTGATAAAGGGTAGTTTAATGCGAATGGAAAATTTTCTTAAAAAATATTAATATTAAATTGTCAAATTCAAGTTGAATTTTAAAAATGAAAAAATTTTAAGGGTAGTTATTCAAATTTGAAGCACTCAAAAGTAATTATAAATTTAAAAAAAACTTTTTCTAGTTAGATTTGAAAGTGTTTTTAGATAAATTGAAGTCGAAGTGATCCTCTATTGTATTAAATGTTTTCACTATTCTATTGATTGGGTTGTTATCTCCGTACTCGGTGGAATGGTGTTCTGGCGCCAATAATCGATAATTACGAAATGATCACTTGGAACATTAATAGAGATGTTTCCCAGTACACAAGTAGAATCAATGTGACCAAGTTGTACGTTACCGATGAAAGTGGCATCTAGAAGATGGATACACGTGAAGTATTTCCTAAAATAAAAAAAAATATTTTAGGAATTTCTTTTAGGAAAAACTTCATGCATGTCTGGACGGTTGTGAAGATTTTCCTAAACTTCCGAGTTATTCCTAAAAAACAACAACAACAACTAAAAATTTCAGAGTATTGGTAAAAATGCGTACTAACGAATAAAATCAAAAATACGTATTAAGAAATAATAAAATTTTATTAATACAATCTAAATTTGTGAGGTGAAGTAGAATTATAAGTAAAAAATATATCAAGAAAAACTTCGCACTTAAGATAGACGATATTTGAAAAAGTTTAACAATTTTTTCAATAGAGAATTATCGTATATCGATATTCCCTGAATTCTCCTGGTTTTCCTAAACATCGGCCACCCTAACGGAAACATGTTTTCGGTTAGTCATGATCTACTCTAACAGAAAATAAGTGATTTTTAAAAAAATCTATGGTCCCAGGCACTTAGGATTGACGATTTTTGACTAAGTTATGATTTTTGAACATTCTATAGAGAATGGGACCAGAGCCTGGGACCATAGATTTTTTTTTAAATCACTTATTTTCTGTTAGAGTAGATCACGACTAACCGAAAACAAGTTTCCATTAGGATGGCCGGTGTTTAGGAAAACCAGGAGAATTCAGGGAATATCGATATACGATAATTCTCTAAAGAATGTTCAAAAATCGTTAACTTAGTCAAAAATCGTTAATCCTAAGTGCCTGGGACCATAGATTTTTTTAAATATCACTTATTTTCTGTTAGAGTAGATCATGACTAACCGAAAACAAGTTTCCGTTAGGGTGGCCGGTGTTTAGGAAAACCAGGAGAATTCAGGGAATATCGATATACGATAATTCTCTATTGAAAAAATTGTTAAACTTTTTCAAATATCGTCTATCTTAAGTGCGAAGTTTTTCTTGATATATTTTTTACTTATAATTCTACTTCACCTCACAAATTTAGATTGTATTAATAAAATTTTATTATTTCTTAATACGTATTTTTGAATTTATTCGTTAGTACGCATTTTTACCAATACTCTGAAATTTTTAGTTGTTGTTGTTGTTTTTTAGGAATAACTCGGAAGTTTAGGAAAAACTTCACAACCGTGAAGATGGCGTCTATTTTGAAGAGTGCAAATTTGTGTTCTTTGCACCTTGTTGAATATGGTGGTAATCGAGCCACATTTACGTGGAATGGTTCTCTATGGTCGTAGTCCCCACCAGATTTTTTAACAGGAATAACATAAATTTATTTTGTATGCTTTCGATTCTCTTGATGTGAACATTGTGGTAAGGATTCCAAACGATTACGGCGTATTCTACTTGATATCGAAATATACTGAACATAACGTTTTTATATCCTTGAACTCTCTAGTCCATCGTTTGACAAAGCCAAACATGGAGTTTGCTTTAGCAATACAGTTATCGATGTGTCTGCTGAAACTAATATTTTCAACGAAGGTGACTCCCAAATCTGTAAACTCGGATACTAGTCGAGGCAATGAAGCACTAAAACGGCAAAAAGTTCGAAATTTTAGAGGGAAAGACGGATCGGAATGCAGTTTTTTGCATGCATTCGCTTCCAAAAATTATTTGTAAAAATCGCCCCTAAAAATGCATTCAAATGCATTAAAAAAATACATTTTTTGAGACGGCTTTTGGAAGATTAGAGAACCTTGTAAATAAGAGTCACAACTAGCCCCACTCGGGTTCCCGGGGGTTTTTGAGGTCGCTTTTCGACTCTCCCGGGGAAATCTGAATCTAAATATGGCGTCGGCAAACACCCCCGGACACCTGGTGCACTGGAACCTGGACACGGACGTCATTCCCGAGAATTTTCCTGACAATATCGACAAAAACAACCCGAAAATCATTGTTGGCGCGTTTTTTGGGCCGCTGAATCCCAATTTCACGTCGAAAACCACCCCTTGAACACCTGGTGCATTGGCACCTTTATCTTGACGTTGATGTCATTCCTATAAGTGTCAACCAAACATGATGTTTTAGAGACGGCCATCAATACTGCAATATGTGGGTAGACTTGTTGCTTCTATTTAAATTATGTGAGGATGGAAGAAATTGAATGAGCAGAAAGTCAATATGTATGTAGGTTAGATACGTAACTATATATGAAATTCTTAATCAAGTGACACATCGCTAGTCTGCTCATTTTCTTCGTCAACGTCTGATGTATTCATAAATAGAACATTTCCCTCTTCTAAGGTTTAACTCTCTGCCGCAATAACGTTTTCAACTGAATATCTTTCACTATTGGTGTAAGTTGAGCCTTCACAAATTTTACAAGCAAGATTGCATGGGAGGCGTTCCTTCCTGGAACTACAGATGTATATAAAGTTAGCCCAGGATTCATCCCGTAAAACGACGATGTTAACACTAAACTATCACGACAGTTTTCCATCCCAGGATATTACTATCAGTCCAGAAATTTTACCATTCCAGAATATTTCAACCCATAGGAAAAATTATAACGAGAGAAAACTATCATCCCAGAAAATGGAGTTAGGCGAGCTATCACTACAGCGAAAGTTCACCATCCGATCACTATCAGCCCCAAAATACACATTCCGTAAAAACTATAGCAACTACATAATGACTAAAGTACTAACATTATAATAATGGGACGACAGAAATCATAGGATTTAATAAAAAAATTATTAAATAAAACAAACTAATTCTACATATCTGCTTAAACATCTCATTCTATAAAAGTGTCGGATTAAGACGAATGCTTTTTACATGCGGCACATTGACATGTTCATAAAGGATAAGTTTCATAAAACTAAATTAAACTAACTGCTAAATCGATTCCACCGCCCATTCTATAAAAGTAGCGGATTAGGATTAGTGTTTTAAGAATGCAACACACTAAAATCTTCATACAGGATAAGTTTCATGAAACTTCTATGCGCCCAAGCTGCGCAATTGAATTTTAAATTCCCAAAATCATTAAATTACTCAATATTTTAATACTCAATCGCTTCCACAGCCCGTTCTATAAAAGTGTCGGATTAGGACGAGTATTTTTAAGATGCGGCATACTAACATCTTCATACAGGATAAGTTTCATAACTTCTATGCGGCCAAGCTGCATAATTAAAATTAAAGCTCCGAAAATCTTTAGCTATATATTCTAGGTCATTTTGATAATGCAATCTATTAGGTGTACAAGTAGACTCTCGGCTGTAACGTTGATGGTATTAAAATATACTTAAGTTCTTTTGAAATCATTCGCCATTTTGGATATATGTAGCTTAGTCATATCTGTTTTTGTGACATAAGTTTCAGTCATTTATAAGCCGTCATTCCGTGTGCATCAATTTTAGGAGATGGATGTTGATAAGCTTGCTATGAAATTGATTAACTCGACTTTGAGTGAACATTCTGTGAGTCATACTACAGTAAAAAAGTAGTTTGCAAAATCTTGTGATGGCAATTTTGGTCTTGAGGACGATCCACGTCCAGATGCAGTTAAACAACTTGAAGACTAATAACTTAAAGTTTTACTGGATACAAATCCGTATTAAACTCAGAAAGAGCTTGCAGAGCACTTAGGAGCACTTAGGAGCTAGTAGTTACTCACCAAGCAATATCACTTCGATTGCATGCAATGGTGGGAAAATACAGACGCAAGAAAACTATTTTGCTCATAAAATGACAAAAGAAACAATCATTACGGGTAATGACTAGTGTATTTTATACGGTAATCCTAAACGCAGAAAACAATGGATTTATCCGGGCCATCCATCAACATCAGTTACAAAAAAGAAAATCCATGACGAAAACTTTTACAACAATCCGACACTTTTATAGAACGGGCTGTGGAAGCGATTGAGCATAAAAATATTGATTAGTTTATTGATTTTTTTTATATCCCTTTTGCTGCCCGGTAACACAATTGTGTGGGTACAGAAAAAGTACTATGTCAAAAATTTATTTTTGTATGTTTTTTGAACCAACTTACACATTTGTGTATTCTTTTCAAACTTATTTCGTCCAAAAAAAAAGCACGGTAACTGTACACACAATTGTGTTGGTTGGACTTCAAATCAAGTGAAACTTTTTATCAAAAACGCCATTACATACTATGGTTTTTCACTCACACAATTGTGTGGTTTGGACTTAAATTGAGCGATTTTTTTTTGTTTTGTTCAAAAAGTGATATTTAATTACGTCACTTACACCAACAAACTTTTGCTGAAATTATTATATTCAAATATTTCAGTTTATTTTATACTTCTTTTGTTATGTCGTGATAGAATAATATATGAACTGTTTTATTTGAGATTCAAGTAGCCAAGGAAGGATCCAATACTCACCCAAAAGCAGCTAAAATAATGATGACCGACTTCCATATGGACGATTTACTTACTGGCGCAGACAGCATTAACGAGGCTCTACCGTTGCTGCAAGATCTGCGAGCCCTCACAGCGCAAGGTGGATTCAATTTGAGAAAATGGGCATCCAACTCTCCCAAAATATAGCAAAGCCTTCCTAGAGAGCAACAGGCCAACGGAAATATTCAAATAAAATTAAATGACACCATTAAAACGTTGGGAATACTATACAACCCGGCGGAAGACATTTTCAAATTCGATATAGCCGGACTGCAACTGACCAACAACCAGCACACCAAGCGCTCATTCCTATCTGACTCTTCAAAGCTCTTTGACCCCATAGGATGGCTGTCGCCGACAACAATCATGGCCAAGATCTAGATGCAGGATGTTTGGAAAATGGAAATAAGCTGGGATGAACAACTACCAGAAAGAATAAGTGCCAAATGGCAGAACTACAAAGATGACCTAAATGAGATATCAAGATTAAAAATTCCAAGATGGCTCAGTACAACGTCTAGATGCAAAACGGAGCTACACGGTTTTGCTGATGCGTCAAAGCACGCCTATGCGGCAGTGGTTTATTGTAGGACAATGGATGACAACGGTAAACCAGCAGCTCAGCTATTAATGTCCAAAACACGGTTTGCGCCAAGCAAAACGAAGCTATCAATCCCTCGCCTCGAGTTAAATGCAGCCTTATTATTGGCAAAATTACTGAAACACGTTCAAGACACCATGAAGCTTGGGAACGTTAATACATACGCTTGGTCAACAATAACACTCTGTTGGATTAAGGGAGACCCAAGCCGCTTCAAAACGTTTGTGGCAAACAGAATCTCGACGATTAAGAAGACATTACCAACAACAACTTGGCGTCACGTGAAGTCTCAGGAAAATCCCGCGGACGCCGCCTCACGTGGCATAACACCCAAGCAGCTCATTGACAACAGCTTATGGTGGCATGGACCAAGCTTCCTAACTCATCCTAATTCATACATTTAATGCTTAATATCAGCCATCTTTTCTCTCAGTGTGTAATTCTAAGCAAAAACAACATAATTACTCAACGGATAATTTGGGAAGCCCACCAAAACACATTACATGGTGGCGCACAGCTTACTCTTGCAATGCTGAGGCAGAAGTATTGGATCATCGATGGGAGATGAGCTGTAAAAAAAGTGATACAAAATGCATAACCTGCTTTCGCTACAAACAAAAACACATGGAGCAACTAATGGGTAGTCTACCATCAGCAAGAGTGAGCCCGGGAAGGCCGTTTTCTAAAACGGGAATCGACTATGCAGGACCCATCCAGCTAAGAACCACCAAAGGTCGGGGTAACAAATCCTATAAAGGATACATTGCCCTATTCGTATGCATGCCAACCTAGGCCATACACATTGAGATAGTGAGCAACCTAACAACAGAGGCATTCATAGCGGCCTACAAAAGATTCGTTTCTAGACGAGGAATTTGTACGGATATATTCTCTGACAACGGATCCTATTTTGTGGGTGCAAATTCCGTAATGAAGAAGACGTACAGTTCAGCGATGACCACATTACCTGACGACGAAGCAGCCATGTGAGCCAGTGATGAAACGACATGGCATTTCATACCACCTCACACCCCACATTTTGGCGGAATCTGGGAAGCAGGAATAAAATCCGTGAAATTTCATCTTAAGAGAGTAATAGGGGATTCAACTCTAACATTCGAAGAATTAACCAATCTCACCACTCAAATCGAAGCGGTTCTCAACTCTCGGCCGCTGATCGCATTAACCAATGACACGACAGATACAACAGCGCTAACACCAGGACACTTTCTCATTGAAGATGCTCTTAAGGCGATGCCGGAAGCAACTACCAGCAACATAGGATTAAGAAAGAGATGGCACATGGTCGAAAAAATGGCGCAAGACTTTTGGAAGCGATGGTTTTCTGAATACATTCACCAACTTCAACAACGGAGCAAGTGGAAAACCTCCCAGCCAAATTTGGCTATAAACGATCTAGTATTGGTAAAGGATGATCAACTGCCCCCAACTCGCTGGAAATTGGGACGGATCACAGACACTCACGACGGAAAAGATGACTTGGTACGAATCGTAACAGTAAAGTGTAAAGACGCGACCTACAAACGACCAATAACAAAGCTGTGCAAACTTCCTATCAGCGACGATCCAAGTGAGATTTTATCTATGAAGGTCATTGCAACGCTCAAGGAAACAACCACCGGGAAGGCCAGTGCAATTACAACTCAAAACAACAAACCGGTATCCAGGCAACAACCTCACCATCGAACGAAAGCGACAGGAAAAATGAACCACATGGCACTAGCCATCCTTTCAGTGTGCTGCCTATATTCGGTCTCGTGAGCAGCAACATCGAAATAAGTCCGTTCAATCATTCTATTGGGATACATTTCGAGGAATTGGGCAAGTTGGAGATTGTGGCGACAAAATGGACATTATAGTTGTTCAATACAATTTATCTTCCTACTGGGAGGAAATTGAAAACTTTAAAAGAGCCCACATAGAGTTACAATCAGTTTGTAGGGAGCAGTCCGGTTTAAAATGCGACATCACTGTTCAGCAACTCTTATTTCAATATAATTATTTGATAGCAGACAACGAGCTGTTATTTGAAAGTAATAAGGATCGTAAACGGATGAAGCGAGGGCTCGGTGACTCAGTGGGCCTTGTACTAGGGGACCTATTTGAAGTACTCACCCAGCGAGAAGCTGACAAGTATGAATCTTATTTTGAACAAATTAACAGTGACGAAAATTATCTCTTGACTCTCATCAAAAATCAAACAACTATTGTGGATAACACCATCAATTTGGTAAAACATAACACAAACCTCACCACGGCATCTATAAACAACTTAATTAAGGATCAAATGTTGCAGTTAAACGGATATAGAACGTATGAAGACAGAGTGCGATCAACGCTAATGACCATTTTTGAAATGATGCTAGTTCTAAAGAGCCTCCAGGACACGCAACAAGGCTTACTATACGTGATTTATCATACTCATCAAGATGTCCTGCATCCCTCCATACTCACTCGAAGTCAGTTGGAAGAAGAGTTACAATTCATTCGACAACACGTGCCGGTAACCATTACTCTACCAGGACACGACATTCACGACCTCCATCATGTGTATGAAAGCATGCAAATCCACATCCGAGTAACTCAAAAAAATGTAATAATTGAAATCACTTTACCACTGTCGTTCGTGTGGGACTATACACTAATAGCTGTAGTCCCAATTCCCAACATCATCCATGGAAGCACTCAGTCACAATATTAACCAGAGAAGACGTACATAAATGTCAAGTGTTTAAACCTGTACATCTCTTATGCAAAGTATCACAAATTATCAACACACCTTCAAATCAAACGTCATGTGAGGTAGCAATATTACAACGAAAGAACGAATTGGACACCGTATGCGGCACTAGGCCAACCAAAGCTAGTAATCATTGGATCACACATCACGCTGCCAATCAGTGGATATATATGATACCCAACGAAATCACAATCGATGTCATATGTGGGTCTAGAATCCAATCTTACATTATCGTAGGTTCCGGTATAGTGGAAATCGAATCCGGCTGCGTGCTCAGAGACTCTGACGTTCAAATAATTGCTGTAGGAACAGCTAAACACAATATCAATAAATTTGCTCAGCAGGCGACTCATTTAATGCATAGGGCCAACAACTTACGGGAATTCAGTGCGGTGCGGATCAATTGAATTTACTAACCACACCAGAAACAACCGGATTGGATGATCAGCTAGAATCATTGAAAAATGATGAACAAATTACCTTCCATCGTCAGAGTGCTCATCATATCCACCATTACGCAATGATCCACATTCTATTTTGGAGTGCTGTAGTAATAGGAGTCATCTGAGTCTCAAACAAATTAAGAGGAAGATGCATTGCAAACCACCGGCCGCCATCTCCTCTAGAGAGAGCCAACGAAAGCATGATTTAACAGATGTGTGACATCAGTAACGCCCGGGAATATGTTGAATCAATGTCAACATGCGTAATAATACAATATTCCAAGCGGTCGATGACACAGTATCGACACGGGTGGAATATTGAATATTGTAGCAAATTCAACAATTTTAATTTTTCTATCTTTTTTATATTGTATTGTGTGTTTTCGTTGTAATTTAAATATTGTTGGTTTCATGCGTAAGCAATATTTTATGTATAAAACCCGGTTTATTGAGGTAATAAAATTAGAATCGAATTATACCGCATAAACAACAGTTAGTTTAATTCTCAGTGAATATTTGGAACTCACCAGTGGCAAACCAAATATTCACATAAACAAACAAAATCTAGGCAGAGGTCATATTTTTACATACAGTCAAAGACAAAACTAGAGAACTGAGAATAAATATGGCTGATGATCTCTCAATATGGCTAAATAGGAATTACGAAGGGGTTCGAAATAGAGCAGTTGCTTCCAAGTGAAGAGTAATAGATTAAAAAATGTCGTTATCTATTTTTCTAGTACTAGTCATGACGAAATCTCCTCAGAAGTGCTTGATGTCGGAGCATGGCTCATATGGTTGCTGTACAAAAAAGGCGACCGTATTAAATGTGAATACTATTTTTCTTTAATTTTAATAGCTTAAGTAAGATCAAATTTTTTAAAAATAATCTTTGTTCATATTAAAATCAACTAAAAATATGGTTTTTCGTTAGCAAAAATGTTTATCAAACAAAAAGTTTACTTGATGTAAAAGCCGCGTAACTCGACTAAATTTGTAACTGGCAAATCCCTATTAAAGTTACCCGATATTTCCAGCCGATATTAAAAAAATCGATAATGCAGATAGTGTCTTTGCTATCTCAGCCGAAAATATAATACGAAATGTCAAATATGAATATGCATCAGCCGAAAGTTATCAGCCGACATTTTTCAGCCGACATATCTCAGCCGACATTTCTCAGCCGATATTTTACAGCCGAAAGTATTTTTTTTATACCAACAATATTTGTTTTCTACAAAAAAAAAAAAAAAAAATCAACTGAAACGGTTAAAAATAAAATACTAAACAATATTTTTAATAGCATTATAGATTGTTTAGATAACTAATTTTCCAATAGGGAAACTGGTTTATAAATATATCGCACACACAAAGTTTGCATATTTTTTAAAATTGACATTTATAAGTATCACGGTTGGAAATATTAGATTCAAATCAAAGGTCTTAGTGATGTTCACTCGGGAAAATTCGATTGAATATATAGCACACACGAATGAATATATCGAATATATCGAATCTATTTCCAACCATGACACTTTAAATGGTCAATATTTAGAAATTTTCAAATTTTGTGTGTGCGATATATTCAATCGAATTTTCCGAGCTCCCCACATGGAAATTGACCTGAAATTTTTTTCGAATGTGAACATCACTAAGACCTTTGATTTGAATCTATTTCCAATCATGACACTTTAAATGGTCAATATTTAGAAATTTTCAAATTTTGTGTGTGCGATATATTCAATCGAGTTTTCCCGAGCTCCCCAAATGGAAATTGACCTGAAATTTTTTTTTAAATGTGAATATCACTAAGACCTTAGATTTGAATCTATTTCCAACCATGACACTTTAAATGGTCAATATTTAGAAATTTTCAAATTTTGTACGTGCGATATATTCAATCGAATTTTCCCGAGCTCCCCACATGGAAATTGACCTGAAATTTTTTCCAGGTGTGAACATTACTAATACCTTTGTTTTGAATTTATTTCCAACCATGACACTTTAAATGGTCAATATTTAGAAATTTTCAAATTGTGTGTGTGCGATATATTCAATCGAGTTTTCCCGAGCTCCCCAAATGGAAATTGACCTGAAATTTTTTTTTTAATGTGAACATCACTAAGACCTTTTATTTGAATCTATTTCCAATCATGACACTTGAAATGGTCAATATTTAGAAATTTTCAAATTTTGTGTGTGCGATATATTCAATCGAGTTTTTTTGAGCTCCCCACATGGAAATTGACCTGAAATGTTTTCCAGGTGTGAACATCACTAAGACCTTTGGTTTGAATTTATTTCCAACCATGACACTTTAAATGGTCAATATTTAGAAATTTTCAAATTTTGTGTGTGCGATATATTCAATCGAGTTTTCCCGAGCTCCCCACATGGAAATTGACCTGAAATTATTTCCAGGTGTGAACATCACGAAGACTTTTGATTTGAATCTATTTCCAACTATGACACTTTAAATGGTCAATATTAAGAAATTTTCAAATTTTGTGTGTGCGATATATTCAATCGAATTTTCCGAGCTCCCCACATGGAAATTGACCTGAAATTTTTTTCGAATGTGAACATCACTAATACCTTTGTTTTGAATTTATTTCCAACCATGACACTTTAAATGGTCAATATTTAGAAATTTTCAAATTGTGTGTGTGCGATATATTCAATCGAGTTTTCCCGAGCTCCCCAAATGGAAATTGACCTGAAATTTTTTTTTTAATGTGAACATCACTAAGACCTTTTATTTGAATCTATTTCCAATCATGACACTTGAAATGGTCAATATTTAGAAATTTTCAAATTTTGTGTGTGCGATATATTCAATCGAGTTTTTTTGAGCTCCCCACATGGAAATTGACCTGAAATGTTTTCCAGGTGTGAACATCACTAAGACCTTTGGTTTGAATTTATTTCCAACCATGACACTTTAAATGGTCAATATTTAGAAATTTTCAAATTTTGTGTGTGCGATATATTCAATCGAGTTTTCCCGAGCTCCCCACATGGAAATTGACCTGAAATTATTTCCAGGTGTGAACATCACGAAGACTTTTGATTTGAATCTATTTCCAACTATGACACTTTAAATGGTCAATATTAAGAAATTTTCAAATTTTGTGTGTGCGATATATTCAATCGAATTTTCCGAGCTCCCCACATGGAAATTGACCTGAAATTTTTTTCGAATGTGAACATCACTAATACCTTTGTTTTGAATTTATTTCCAACCATGACACTTTAAATGGTCAATATTTAGAAATTTTCAAATTGTGTGTGTGCGATATATTCAATCGAGTTTTCCCGAGCTCCCCAAATGGAAATTGACCTGAAATTTTTTTTTTAATGTGAACATCACTAAGACCTTTTATTTGAATCTATTTCCAATCATGACACTTGAAATGGTCAATATTTAGAAATTTTCAAATTTTGTGTGTGCGATATATTCAATCGAGTTTTTTTGAGCTCCCCACATGGAAATTGACCTGAAATGTTTTCCAGGTGTGAACATCACTAAGACCTTTGGTTTGAATTTATTTCCAACCATGACACTTTAAATGGTCAATATTTAGAAATTTTCAAATTTTGTGTGTGCGATATATTCAATCGAGTTTTCCCGAGCTCCCCACATGGAAATTGACCTGAAATTATTTCCAGGTGTGAACATCACGAAGACTTTTGATTTGAATCTATTTCCAACTATGACACTTTAAATGGTCAATATTAAGAAATTTTCAAATTTTGTGTGTGCGATATATTCAATCGAATTTTCCGAGCTCCCCACATGGAAATTGACCTGAAATTTTTTTCGAATGTGAACATCACTAAGACCTTTGATTTGAATCTATTTCCAATCATGACACTTTAAATGGTCAATATTTAGAAATTTTCAAATTTTGTGTGTGCGATATATTCAATCGAGTTTTCCCGAGCTCCCCAAATGGAAATTGACCTGAAATTTTTTTTTAAATGTGAATATCACTAAGACCTTAGATTTGAATCTATTTCCAACCATGACACTTTAAATGGTCAATATTTAGAAATTTTCAAATTTTGTGTTTGCGATATATTCAATCGAATTTTCCCGAGCTCCCCACATGGAAATTGGCCTAAAATTATTTCCAGGTGTGAACATCACTAACACCTTTGATTTGATCTATTTCCAACCATGACACTTTAAATGGTCAATATTTAGAAATTTGCAAATTTTGTGTGTGCGATATATTAATATACAAGTTTCCCTATTGGAAAATGAATTTTCTAAACAATTTATAATGCTATTAAAAATATAGTTTAGTGTTTTATTTTTAACCGTTTCAGTTGATATTTTTTTCGTTTTTTTTTTGTAGAAAAAAAATATTTTTGGTATAAAAAAATACTTTCGGCTGAAAAATATCGGCTGAGAAATGTCGGCTGAGATATGTCGGTTGAAAAATGTCGGGTGATAACTTTCGGCTATGATGCATATTAATATTTTACATTTCATATTATATTTTAGGCTGAGATAGCAAACACATTATCTGCATTATCGATTTTTTTTTACTTTTGGCTGGGAAATATATACTGTTAAATTTAGCCGACATTTTCCAGCCGACTGATAATGCAGATAGTGTCTTGAATACAGCAAAAATCAGTCATGAACTTAAGAAATTACGAATTTTGGATCGGGTTGTATCATTCGGGTGAAGGGAAAATTATTTCAGTTTATAGGAATTTAAAAATCGATAGGAGCGAGAGAATAAAGAGAGTTTAACAAATAGTCAAGACACTATCTGCATTATCTTTCGGCTGGAAATATCGGCTAGCTTTAATAGGGTGGAAATATCGGCTAACTTTAAGAGTATGTGAATACTACCACTGCATAATTCCATTGAATATCACTTGCAAAGTGTTGATCAAATTTGAAGAGTGTTGGGTTAGCTTGCCATACTTCCTCTCACCGAAAACATCAAGGGCGACTATTAGTGCCTAAACTTACTGTGCCTGGGGTCTGTATATAGAGTTGTCGGAACTGTATCAGACTACTTTGAAATGACATCTCATGTTCGACAGCGAGATGCACTCGTGCCAGTGCTGTTCAATTTAGCACTCGCTACTTAGTAAGGAAAAGCAACATTGACGCTTGGCACTGTATATTTAATGAATCACGCCATAATTTTGATAGTGTTGTAAACATAAAATTACTTGGGTCAGTAATAACATCACCAAATGATACGCGTACAGAAATAAAGCCAAACTTCCCCTTTATTCAGCCAAATAAAGCCAAACTTCTACGCCCAACCAAAACTATTGACTAATAGGATCTGTGCCGTTATTTCGGAAGCGGGAGCTATACCCTAATCGTTGTGGACTGTTGAATGGTATCTACTTTTAAAGGTCATTCGTACCATCTTTCGTTCAATTAAAGTTGCGCAAATCGAATTCATTGCTCAAACAGGTGATGCACCTTCTTCTCAGCAATATCATCGGATTTATCATATATTTAGATAGCTGGGCAACGTACAAGGTCCCCATAACAATGCACGATGAAAAGTAATCAAATAACAATCAGCCGCTGTACGCTGTAGAGAAAGAATCTGCTACTCTGTAGTGACGACCTCAAACAATCTTAATATATTTAGTCTGTCAAACTGAAGGGCGAGAGCAACAGATTACTTTTTCATAAGATTCCAGTGTCTTTTTCGACAAAATTGGTCCAACAGAACAGCTTTCATTTGAGCAATTTAGTTTTTTTGCAAATATTTTGAGAATTATTTATGATCTACGATTATGGACTAAATGATTCTAAATAAAATTAGCAACAATTTCGTTCTGCTTCAGTTTTTCAAAATGAACACAGCAAATACTATATTTTTATCAAAAAACTGTTTTTCATTCAAATTTGGTCCTTGTACAGCCAATAAGGATTGATTGATCGATGATACTTCATACTTATAAGCTTTTTCCATAAATTGGAGGGCCCATTGGTTTTTGGCCAAGATCGATCCACCGGAAGTGGCATTTACAAAAAATCGATTAAAAATGAAAAGATTCCAAATTAAGTTTCAAAAAAAATTTTAATTTTACCGGAAATGAAAAGTTTTGATAAAAATAACTTTATTACACCAAACTTTGGCGTCTCTACAGAGCAATCGGATTGACTATTCGGAATAAAACTTGTATTAAAGCTTTTCCATAAATTAAAAGTTCCATGCGAATTGTGGTAGTCATTTGTATACTAGAAGGAGCAGCTATAGAAATTGGGTGTTTTGCTTTAGAAATTAAGTGTGATATATACGAGATCTGTTAATGTACATTTGTTTCAAAAGAAAGTCGAGTGTTGGTCACAAAAATTACATCACTCCAATTTTTAAATGTATCGAGACAACTTTTTTCTTCCACGAAAGAAAGACACCAGTATCTTTTGTAAAGTGCAGACAGAACTGACTTCAAAATTAGTGGTCGCAAAAAATTAATTGTCCATCACGATGACAAATTGATCGTTGTAATTCGACTAACCGGAACATTATTATGTCGTTTTATCCTTATAGATTTTGTAAGAAAGTTATGACAAATTTTTCATGTTTAGATTTTTCTTCTAACCCTTAACGAAATGGGTATGTAGGTATATAGATAGATGTAGGCCACAACAAATAAAATTATTATCGCAAAAGTGATAGTTTTCCAATCCAATTTGGCAAATAGTCTAAACGGTACAGCGACTTGCCACAAATTGCAATCCCGTATAATTTGACAAGGGTATCTCTTGACAACGGGTTTCGTCAATGTTCGAACGCCCAAAATAAATTAGACTTGGAAACATTTACTTGTCAATATGACCGCTCCAGTTTCATATTCATCTCAAATATTTCTGATTTGACATTAAGCACAAACATGTACCCACTGCTATAAAGTACATACATAAATTAAAATCATAAAAAAGCTCTTACATAATTTAAAGCGTATTTGTCTGTTTGTTGCTCCATTCTTCAATCATATGATTGATGATACAGTTATTTTTATTTTTCTCGTACCCAATTTCTCGATTCCATGTTTTTTTTTTTAAATTATGTTTGATGAGACAAAATAAAAAAAAAGCGTTGCCCCCACAAGGAGGGTGTGTTTCTGCTTTTGTAATTTATCGTGATTTAAACTCAATATCTGATTATAAGGGTATAACTTTTCGGATATTTATGTTGTGAAGATATAATGTGGCAGATAAATTTTTCATGTCAGTATATTAAGTATACCATATATTTATATGAAATATGTTTGCCCTCGAATAGACCCCACCACATATACATTTTGCGAATATTACTTTATATAGCTTTATAATGAGTGAACTATGATGTGTGAACGTATCTCGCATTAAGATATTTTGATTGAAATCTTTCCCATCATTTCATGTTAAATTATTTGCTGCGATACTTTGAGAGGAATCTAAATTACTTAGCTGTACAGATTTATAAAATATTGGTGATGATCAAGCTTTTACTTCGAAATTACGGGTGTAAAATATGTCCTATAAACCGGGGATGGTGCTCAAAGTGATACCCAACTTCATGCTGCTGTAGCAACCAAACGGCTAATGACTGCTCTCTCATTTTTTGACAAGTGTCGGCGTTATTGAGTTTCGACATTTACATATGAAAACAATGTTTGTGTGTCGGATCATTACACGTTACAATGATACTGGTAGCATCAAAAACACCATGGTGGTGGACAATTGGACATCCAAAAACGCCAATCCCGAAATGGTTCGAAAGGTGAAGGACCGAGTTCAACGTAATCTATGACAAAGGACACTTCAATTGCGGAAAAATCGCAAGGTGTTTCTGCAAGATCCAATCAAAAGACAGTTTAGCGCCTGCATCAGTGATGATTTGGGCCGCGGTAACTGCCACAACACGTTCACCACTAGTTTTCATTGAACAGGGGCGGGTTAATCAACAAATCTACCGTTAAAAGATTTTTAACGATGCTTGGTTATCTCGGGCATGTAAACAATTTGGTAGAACCCATTGGACATTTCAACAAAACTCGGCACAATCCCGCCAAGCCCGTCAAACCAAACGTTTTTTAGAAGAAAAAGTTCCAAACCTAATTTTTTCAAAACAATGGCCACCATATTCCCCGGACTTAATTCCAATGGATTTCTCCATATGGTCCATTCTAGAGACTAAAGTATTAATTAAAAAATATTGGACGGTTGACGCCCTAAAGATTGCTCTGCGCCAAGAATGGGGCAAAATACCATCAGACCATATTCACAAAGCATGTGAAGCTGATTTTTTGTTAAATTTGAAATTATAGGGACTTCTTCGTATTCTGAAAATATTTGGAAAGGCTTTACCCAAAAAACAATTCAGAAAGAACAAAAAAATTTAAATTTAAAATTTCACGGAAGTATTTCGTGTTTGGTTTTTCATATTTAAGCAAAAATTTCCATATTAGCCGATTTTTTCCTCTTACTTTTTTCCACCTTCCTGATATTAATTAGCCAAAATATACTCGTTCAAATTTCTTAAATCAATTATTGGAGTTACAAATAAGTTTTGAGGTATTTTCAAAAGATGGCGTAACTATTATTAAATCGCATCGGGCCATCTTGTAGCTTTATTCATGTTAAAACGTATGCTCTTGCGGTGCTTTCTTGTGTTAATTTGAAAAAAATTTGCAGCTGATGGACCTCGATTGCTGTGTGAAGCATATATGGGATAGGGAGCATGTTCCATCCATAAAAACGTGTGAGTACTGGTTCCGCCGTTTTAATTGTGGCAATTTTAACACCAGTGATAAAAAAGATCGGAGTGAAAGCAGTAAAGTTTGAAGACACTGAGAGTTGGAGGCCTTATTGGACCTCGATTCATGCGAAACTCTACAGGAGCCTTCTTTAACTTTGAGAGTAACTCAACAAGCGATTCAAAACCATCTCAAAACCGTGAGTATGGTGAAAAACACAAGTAAATTGGGTTCCGCATGAACTCTAGCCAAGAGATGTTGAACGCCAATTTTCATGTGCGGACAACTACTCCAAAGAAAAAATCGGAATTTTTTTTGTATTGAATCGTGACGCGGGACAAAAAGTGATTCCGGTCAGGCATCAATTTAAACCGTGAAAAATGAATATTCATGGCAAGACGCTAAATCGGAGCGATCTACTATGAGCTACTTCAACCTAACCAAACAACCACTAGAGAATGTTATCAATAACAATTGAAGCAACTAAGCCGAGCATTGAAGCTCAAATGCCCACAATATCTCAAAAGGCATGACAAAGTGATCTTTTAGCAGGACAACGCTCGGTCATATGTTACAAAAGTTGTATTCACCAGATATTCCAAATTCCCACAATTAATTGTTCTGGTCGATTACTTATGGCCTCGACGGACAGCACTTCACTACAATTTTCATAATAATTGCTAAAAGGAGGTTTTAGAGTAGCAGAAATTGATTGCGATGGGTCTTGGTTTGAGGGAAATTCGCTAAAGAGGTCCTCCGATAAGGCCAGTGTTGCTTTTTGTATTTTTTCCTCAGTTCAATCGACTTTTTTGAAAATTTTGAGTACCAGGAATCGTTTACTTTGGGCTAAGATTTTTTAGAAATTAGTTTAGGGGGTCCTCCGGTAGGTTTCGAGCCTCGTTTTATTTTTTTGGTTCGCACGATTTTATTAAAAATTGATGATTATAAATTTACAATTGCCCGGATTTGATTTCGATTGTTCTAAATTTCAAGGGTCTGATTCGTTCATACGGGGCGTACAGTAGGTCTATGGTCCCGGGCTCGTTTCTTTTTTTTTTGGCTCGCACGAAGTTTTATAAAATTTGGTAAGCGATTGGTTTTCGAATGCAAGGAATCCATTGCGATTAGTGTAACGAAGACGGTCGTCTAGTGGGCCCGGGTCCCTTTCTTCAAAAACCGATTGCAGTGGGTTTAGATTTCGGTAAAATTAAATTCGTTGGTCATGTTGCATAATAATGTTCATTTCTATGTTGCGTTATGTTCCGCCACTTTGTGAGATGTTGCACAATGTTGTGGGATGTTGCATTATCTTAAGTAATATTTTACCATGTTGGGAGGATATCTGATTTATGGTTAAATTCAATTAGCAGTTCTCTGCGGATGGGCCGTCAAGTTGCTTAATATTCACACCATGTTTTACTAAGATGCATCATGTTGATGTTGCACACTATTTTATGATGTTGCACCATATTGCTTGATGCTGCACCATTGTACATGATGTTGTACCATGTTGCATGGTTGAAGCGGAGATGTTGAACCATGTTGTAGGATGTTGCCTCATGATGCCTCATATTTCACCATGTTGAGTGATGCTGCACGATATTGCTTAGAGCTCTTGATGCAACCTCCGGTCTGTTGCTAGATATTGCGCCATATTATGCATATTCACCAAGTTGTACTTTGTCCTTTTTAGTATGTTGCATCATGTTACTTTTGGTGGGTCTTATATTTCTCGTTATCAAATACTATAACCTGCATTGCAACAGTAATGATTGTCAGCATTCGCTATCTAATTAATGTTTTGACCTTGGTCCTTTTTCATATTTTTTCCGCCTCGAACGATTTTCTTGTCGTCAGGTTGGATTTCTTTATTTTATTTTTTTTTGGCTAGCACAATTTTTCTAAAAATATGTGAAGGGAATGCAAAAAAACCAAATGCCAAGGATTGATTTCAATTGGTGCTAACATCGAGAAAATTCGTTGACGGTATTGTTTCTAGAAAGTATTTTCTTCGAACACAATTTGTGTTATTTTTCAAAAATTTCACAATTTTGTCAAACCAAAATCGAGATTACGAAATATACACATCTCGTAGGTGCAACACAAGGCGTAAAGAGTTTTGGAATCAGCTAACCGGAAAATGATTAAGTTTTTTTCTCGGAGCTAAAGAAAACGTCGCGATGAATATGTCAACAAGACAAATATGTCAACAATAATATAATAGAACATATTATGTAGCCCCTACTCCTGCGCGTGCGTATGTGGGTTAAGTTCAGATTAAATGTCTGTTGCTTCTATACAGCCCAGATGGGTTAACTGATCTGGATGAAACGTTATACTTAAACTTGCCTCATTAATTGGGGGAACCTATTGATTTTTGGTTTAAATCGGTTCACCAAAAGTCCAAAGTTTAAGCGGGAATGACGTTTTATTACAAAAAAAAAAATTTAACAAAAATTCGGCGTTGTACAACCTAGACGGAATTATTGATTGGGATGAAACATCATACGTAAGTTTTTTCAACAAAATTGGAAAATCTACCGAAAGAGACAGCTTTCGTAAGAGCTTTAACGTTTTTTGCAAACATTTTTTTTTAATCTTGAGCTATACATCTACGAAAACACTTCGTGTTTTTGGTGATCGAATTGGTGTCTGAAATATAGGTTTCAGCCTCTTACGCAGCATATTTCAAATATTTTTGATATGATGGGAAGTAGTGAAATTGCTATATAAGATCTTTTATCATTTGATGGTTTACCTGGTTTAAGAATCATAATTTCTTCCACCACCTTCCATTGACGTGAAACTCATTTTAGTCCGAGTTCCCACCTTTCTCGGGAATGGCTTTCACAATTTGCTCAGTAATCTAGCCATAACCTGGAGCTTTTCTGAAACTTAAATTATTGTTGATTTAATTTTTGCATTCCAATTGGATCACATGTCTTATGTTAAGATCATCTACTTTGTTTATGACAGTTGTATTTTCAGATACTGTTTTTCTCGGCAGCGGTTGAAAAGGATCTTCCAAATGAGCAGCAAACAGAGAAAGTTTCTGCTTTTCACTTTTAGCTTGACACGTCCATTTTAGCTCGTTTAACTTCTTCGATGCTTTCCAAAGTGAGTAATCGTCATTCTTTAGTCATTTCTTTTATAAGAAAGACTTAGAATTCGCTTAATTAAGCTTTCGTTCTTTATTTTCTTTAGGAGTGGTTTAAGTTTGTTGCACAGAAAATTAAGGATAATTTTTAATCGCGGAGCACGAGTCTGCTGCCAGATTTTAAGTGAGGTACGTTAAATAACTTTTTTCCTTTCGAGGTTGTAAGTTTAGATCCCCAATAGCTTTTTTGGCATTAAAATCGCTGTCTTTGATTAAAATTTTACCTAAAAATTTAAAAAGTCGATTGAGGTGTTTTTTTAACTGATACCATAGAGGACAGTAAATTGGGGAGATACTGAGATCTTTCGTATTGATTGATTCAACTTTTATGGTTTTCAATACGAGCTCTTCATAATGTTTAATATTATTCATAATAATTACGGTAGATCTAGACACGTATTCTAATAAGTGATAAATAGAAATTTCTAGCTCTGGAACATGCTGTGGTAATCGATTTGCGTTCCAAATAATAACTTTAAGTGTTCTGTTTATTTGAATAGTATAGCATTGACGTAAGGTCGTTGGTGGCTTCTTGTCTATCTAGTCATTTATATTTAGCTTTATGATAGGGAGATGGTAGATTTTCTTTAGTAGCGTTAGCTACTTGGTGCGTTATTTGCGAGTAAGATCTTCGTTCTAGCCCTATGGGCTGTGACTGTGGCGGCACTCTAGTTGTAGTTGGAACCGTTCCTCTTGTAATATTAGTGTTTTGAGTCGATTTGCGTGTTTTAATTTTTAATCTTTACAGTTGTACCGATATTTCGCATCCTCTATAGTTATGGCCGGGTGTTGTACTTTACAATTTATAACGGGATCGTCTATGGTGTTCTTGTTGCTGGTATTTTTGAGGTACAGGCAATATTTCGGTAGATTCACTAGCTTTGGCTTGCAAATGCTTCCTATTTTTTGGCCAGGATTCTGCTGCTCATTTTTCCTAGATCGTTTATTTTATTTGTGCATCAAACCAATTTCTCTTGCAGGTTCCTCATCATCTATATGAAACTCAGCGTTAGTGCAGGCAGTTGTGCTTTTTCATTTTAAATAGTAAGAATAGTTTCCAAAACTTATATAAGTCTCGATTACTTCAGCTCCTCATTTTCTTTCTTTAAATTAGCGATTTTCGTTTACCTGCTTAGTATCGGACTTTGTTTGCCTATGTGGTGATCTAGGTATTTTTCACCAGGGACTTGAAATTACATTTTATAATTTAAAATTATTGAGTAACCCGACTTTGGATACAAAACCTATAGATGATAGGTTAGGTTCGGTTAGGTCTCAGGGGTTGCTATCACATACTTAAGTCAACTATGGCCCATTGTGTACCACAGGATACGGCATTATACAATCCCTTAAAACCATTTAGTACTATTCTAATAGCGTTAAAGATCTCGCAAATTATAGCTTTCGAGATTAGAGAGGCTTTCCATAGTGTATTTGCCCAAGTGAACATGTCTTCTGCCAGCTTACGCAGGACATGAGCATAGGAATTGAACAAGACTCTCCTCCTTTTATTGTCCCTCCAGCTTCTACAGATGTAATTTGCATCCAGACGCAGCCTTCTTGCATGATCTCCGAAAAGGCAGTAAGTATCCTTAAAATTCTACATAAATTACGCTTCCTCAGTGTGATTAAGTTCTTGAAGCGATTCAAGTTCAGCTCAGGGTGTACTTGTTTCTCTACACTGTCAGGTAGACTGGCGATTCACCTAGCATTTGCCAAGGCTACTGCTTCCCTATGGCTTGCTGCTTTCATCACAGACATCGGCCTTCCTACACATTATATCCCTGATTCCAGTTGAAGAGTCGTACCGTACTTTGTGAAAATCCAACGTCACCTTTAATGCCAGGGAAACTGAACCCAGTAAAAGAATGGCCGCCCGACTATCCACATAGATAGCGATATCAGTTAATGATATTACACTATGTTCAACCAGTTCATGACCTCTTCAATCGCTATAACTTCAGCATGGTACACATACTGCAGTACTCTAGTAGATGAAAAGATACACTTATATTTAATTCCCCACATAATACACCCATTCCCACTCTACCATCGAACTTGGAGCCGTCGGTGAAGAATTTAACTGTCCGGGTCTTCATATTGAGAGCACTTCTTTGATCATCCCTAGAGGGGAGAATCACCTTAAAAAGCATGCTATAGCACAATCGGAGTGTTATATAGTCCAAATTTGCCAGGCCATGCCGCACAGAATTGAGTATAGTTCAGTGTTTTGTTTGCAGGCACTTCCACCCCGAATTTGCTGATAGCCGGGTGGCCGTATTGATCGCCATTTGCTTACCGAGGATATCCAACGGGATAAGGTACAGCATGATCTCTAAGGCACCTCTAAGGGTTTTCAGCACCCCACTAATAAGGAGACAGGCTGCCCGCTGCACATTCACCGTCATGTTCTTGTTTAATAATTTATACAGAGCTGGACACTATACACTTACACCATACAGCAGTACGTGCCTTACAACTGCATTTTTACAAGAGTAGATTGCCACAGTAGCCTTCTTCACTCTTTCTATCGTGTTTGGTTTCCAACTGAGCTTACTGTCCAGAAGAATTCTTAGGAAACTCGCTTTTTCAGTTAGGACCAGCCTAGTACCATTCATTCTTGGTGGAACCATTGCTGAAATTTTGTATTTTCTAGTGAAAAAAATCAGCTCTGTTTTAGATGTGTTAATCTTCAATTTACATCTGCTGGCCTAACCCGCAGTAAATGATAGCGTATCACACCCCTGATTGTGCAAAGGTGCTTATCCGAGACAACTATCGCTACGTCATCGGCATAAGCAACCACACTTCAGTTCCAGTAGTAGATTCTACAATTTCAAAGAAGGGGAGAGAAGACATTTCCCTGGGGTGTTCTCCGAACGACCCGTTTCCTGACGGAAACTTCCTCCATTATCCTCTACTATCACAAGTGGCAACAATCTTTCACTAATTGTCTCCACCTTCACGATTTTGAAAGTACCCTCGTAATCGAGAAACGCCACCAACGATTATTCTTGAAAATCCAGTGACTTCTATATTCCACGAACCAAGGTGTGTAATCCACGGACTTACCCTTATGGTACGCATGCTGAGATTGTGCCCAGTTTCTGGGTACAACTCTCTACTAAATATAGAAGTAGAGCAGCCTTTCCATGATTTTCAGCAGAAAAGATGACAGAGATATTGGTATTAAGTCGTAAGGGTTGCTGTGCATGCTTGGGAGGCAAGACCTCTGAGTTCTTCTGAATTTCTGCTGGTACAATCCCATCCAGGCCAGCTGACTTAAACGACTTACACTCTTTAATCGCCCATTTTATCTTCTGTGTATTCATAAGATCCTGTGTACGTAACAGTTGGGTCTCGCAGTCATTCTTAGACCAGCAGTCATCCAAAAGCTCTGCCGTTGATACTTCCTTACTTCCAGGTAAGTGAGTTCCATCAAAATATCAAGAGTCTCTTCCCTAGACACCGGTTTTATTAGATAGCCTAGAACGGCTGGACTAGTGGAGAGAATCTGTCTTATGCGCGAGGTTTCCGAGACCATTTCCATTCTATCACAGCTGAAAAGCCTCCACGACTTCCTTTGCGCCTTCCTTGTTTCACTTTTGTAAACTCTGAGGAGTTCTTAATAGAAGTACCGCCCTTAAATTTCTCTAGATCTTTTCGCCCTATTGAAAGCAGATCCGCAAACTTTTCGGAGTACCGAGGTCAACCAAACAGGTTTTCGCTTTCCCCTCAACTTCATTGATGAGCAAGCTTCTCTCATAGTATTGCAAGACCTAGTAAGTGTATCCACTAATGAGTCCAGTTCACTACCCGTGTCGGGGAGTCGTGAAACTCTAGATAGAATGAAGCCCTACAATACTTCCCTATATATACGCTGTACTGTCCTCCTGGGATTTCTGACCACGAAGAAGGAATTCTCTTTCACCACTCTCCATTCCCTGATCATCAGTGAAATAAATTCAGAGACCAGACTTAAATCCAGAACTACTAATAAAAAAAGGTGGGTTCCTGACCTACATATATTGCTAATAGTGAAGTTAGTTCTTGGTGGCAAAGTGGTCAGCATGCTAGATACACCGACCGGATGTTCCGGGTTCGGTTCTCGGTGATGACAGGAGAGAGAGAGAGAGAGAGAGAGAGAGAGAGAGAGAGAGAGAGAGACTGGCTTCTCTCGGCCTAAGTATGCGGCTGCAAGCCAGAATTTCCTTCCTTCTGTCTATGCAGACCGCAGTTATGTCCTCATTGCAATACTGTGGAAGTAGAAAAATATTTATTTATTTTCCCACCAGTATACATGATCTGCTCTTTTCCGTTTCACAAGCGTAAAATAGGGTGTAACCCATCACTCGCAGACCACAGGTTATCCAAGTTTCTTGGATCAAAACTTTGTCCTCCCCTGACTTAGCAAGTCTGAGAAGTAGCGCCGAAGAAACAGCATTGGTATGATGGAAGTTTATGTCCACAATCCTGATCATTGTTAACAGAATTCACTTACCTTATTACGACAGCCATGTGTCATCGATTAATTGTAACCGATGGAGTTGACGGTATCCTCCATCTCACTCCCCTCGAAGTCCCTAACCTTAAATAGGTGTACATCTCCCCCACATAGTCCGATGTGTCCCCCTTGCCCTGCCAACGAAAAGACGGTCACTGAGTTCGCTGGTTAACTCCTCACTTGGGTTCGCCACTAGCTGTGCCTTTTATGGAGAAATACCACTCGTCGTGCTTCCTCTTCCAGGCTGGACCTCTTCATTCCCCATTTTGGGCTGCGCACAGCTGTTTTTACTACGACCTCGGCCTTTCTGAACAACATGAGTGTAATAGAGTCGAAGCTGAAGTTTATTAACCCCTTTGGTTTTTGACAGGGGAGCCAGAGATTCCTTGTTGATCACCACACTGGATGGTCTGAAACAGCGGCGGTCTAGTCATAGGTGCACATGGTTGAGTATGTGGTTGCAGGCGTATTAATAAAAAGGTGCAAGTTTTAAAATCAATTCATAAACTTTAATTCAGTCAAACTTAGTTTCAATCACAATTCACTATACTTATTATTCTTCTAGTAGTAGTGCAATCGACTTCGGCTAATGTTTCTTTATATGACAAGATTGTGAATCTAGACCCAAATTCTTTAACGATCTGTTATCGTATGTATCGAAAATTTAGAACAATCATCTGTAGTTAATGATAATGCTAATTGTTCTCAACACGAGCACGGCATCATAAATATTAGGTGAACAAATAAATTTCCGACCTTTTTAGATAGGTGTCGTTAGTATCACTGCTTGCATATTATTCAATCGGGCAATACATATTTTTTGGAGGTTAGATATCATGCTTGAATAATTAGTAGTGACATTTGTTCAAAACATAAACAACAATTATTTTCATGTAATTGAAGATGTCGAATTTGGTGGCAAAAAAACAACATTTGCGGGAAGTTTTACTTCATTAAGAAAAGTGCAGCGGAAACAAATCGTTTGCTGCCAACATGCGCCATCAAATACAACATGCAAAGAGTGGTTTCAACGATTCAAAGTTGGTAATTTGGACGTAAGAGACAAAGAACGTGAAGGCAGACCAAGAAAATTTGAAGACACAGAATTGGAAGAATTGCTTGAAAAACGACCGGCATGGGACAAAAGGCACAATAAAATTATTTTGCAACATGATAACGCTAGGCCACATGTTGCTTTATCTGTCAAAAATTACTTGGACAGACAGAACTGGGAAATTCTACCCCACCCGCTGTATTCACCAGACATTGCTCCCTCTGATTACCACTTATTTCGGTCGATGCAATCAGCTCTGGCATAGCAGCACTTCACTACATATGAAAACGTCAAAAAATGGGTCGATGACTGGATCTCCTCGAAACCACCAGACTTCTTCCTTCGGGGAATCCGTTTATTGCCTGGACGATGGGCGAAGGTTATAGCTTCCGAAGGAGCATACTTTGAATAAAACATTCTTTCATTCTCTACAAAATCTAATGTCTTTTATTTCAGTAAAAAACGCCGGAAATTTATTTGTAGACCCAATATTTCCTCCCAGACTTAACTAGTCCGATGTAAGTTTATCTGCACCAACCTGATCATTGTTAACAGAATTCACTTACCTTATTACGACAGCCGCGTTACGTCGATTAATTGGACCTGACAGAGTCGACGGTATCCTCCGTCTCACTCCCCCGCACTTCCTCAACTTAAAGAGGTCTACACCCCCCCCCCACCCCCCAGTCCAATGTGTCCCTCTTCTTTCTGCTAGCAAATGTTCGGTCGCGGAGTTTGCTAATTAACTTCTCACTTGTGTTTGTCACTAGCTCGGTCTCATCTAGATAAATACCACTCGTTGCGCTCCTCTTCCAGGCTGGACCTCTTCCTCCTTTTCGGGCTGCGCAGTTTTTACTGCAACCTCGTCCTTTCTGAACACCTTGAGTGTAGTAGAGCCGAAGGCAAAGTTTACTAACCCCTTTGGTTTTTGACAGGGGAGCCAGGGATTTCTTGTTGATCATCATAATGGATGGTCTGAAACTGCTTTTAGGCTCCTCCTGCTTCAAAATCTTCCAGTTCCCTGTCGGAAGATTCGAATTGCAAATCTATAAAATCGTCAGAGATTCATCCAAGATTGCTCCATGGGAATCCAGACCAATGCCCTAGGCCTGTTTGGTATTTCCTCTTTGGGAACTGCCCTGAGCTTGGCTCCTCGTTTACCTCCTCGATCGCCTTTCTGTACAAGAAGGCCAATCGCTGATACAAATAAGCAGGGATC
Organism: Nephrotoma appendiculata; assembly: GCA_947310385.1. Taxonomy (NCBI): domain Eukaryota; kingdom Metazoa; phylum Arthropoda; class Insecta; order Diptera; family Tipulidae; genus Nephrotoma; species Nephrotoma appendiculata. Next base: position 104,106,864 of record OX371223.1, read on the forward strand.
GGGATATTGTCCAAGGGCTCTAAGGAAAACTAGGTTAAGTGCATTAAACCAACTTCCAATTTTCGCCGGTGATGCTCCCAGCTACATGCATCGACTCTCCCTCCTCTACAACGGTCACTAAAGAGCTTAAGCTCCTTTTGCGACTGTCCCACCGTTTTCTCTCGGCATCTAAATCTCCATGCTCCTCCTCACTAGAGCTCTGTCTTTTAGGCCCAAGATCCTCCTTTTGTCCTTTGCTCACATCGGCAATGAGATTCTTCGCCCACTTAACCGATTGCCTCTGTTCCTCCGACCATTACTCCTCCGGGACTGTAGCCAGTATGTCCAAGACAAGGAAGGTCGAACGCCCAGTCCTGTATCTCCAAACCGAAGGAGCAACAACCTTCTTTTTTTACCGCTTACGGTTTGATTTTATTTTTTTCAGATTCCATATTTGGTTCTCATGAGTATCGGAGACATGATGGTCCGCCTGTGTAGAGATCCGTGGAAACGAGTAAGGCTACATACAACTGGAGGTCGCGAATTTGATCCGACCCATCCGCCACCATTTAGCATGACCCTCCCCACACCTAGGTTACTTGTTTCACCCATCCCTGTTATCACAATTGAAAATCTGGTGGCGATTGTGAAGCTATAAACGATAACCTCGTATTGACAAATCAATGAGAAAACAACAAAAATGTTCGAAACTAATAACTAATTGTAAGTCAAAAAAGATTTATCCGCATGGGCCATACGGACAACACATTTATTTTAAGCTTTTAATGGAAGTTTTCCAGTTTCAAAGCAATCCCAATACAATTGGGCTATGACGAAATGAAAAATGGAAAATTATTAACACATAGGATGACTGGTTTACCAGAAACGCTTCAATATATCATTTCCAGGGTTTGTTCACAACCGCGTACTCTTCCAAATAGAATCGAGAAAGATACAAAATGTGAAATTGTTTAGAATGAACTTTGCCATTTACATTGTCCTACATTATTCATTATCAAATTATTTGTTTTGCTCATTCCGTTTCTTGTAGATTAGAAATCATGTTTGTTTTGTATTTAATTTTGTTATGATTTTAAATTTACACAAAAAATCATGTTATTGTTTAGAGCTAGCAGCCACTCATCGAGAGTGTATTAACATCCCAGCAATGAGGGACAAAACAACACTGAGCTTCCAGGTTTTTTACCTATGTGGTATTCTCGTACATTTAAATTTTGCTATTTTTAATGAATTTAGATTCATTGTCTTCGTACGAGATTGCTTGTTTTCCCATTTTCTTGTCGTTTATTCCCAGAAATGGTACCCAAGACGTAGGAAAATTTATTTGCTACTGCTGCTCCTTCTGATGGTTTTGTAGAATTTTAAATAATATAACAAAATATTTTTTTTAGATTTTTGAAACAGAATAAAACCAACAACAACGAACAAATGAAAAATAATTACAATTTTCAATTCACCCATACATACGTAATCGTATAATCATAATTATAATATAAAAAAATAAAATAACGACATAATCATGCAACATTACGTGACTCGAATCTTCAACGTATATACATACACTAATACACACGTACAATACGATTATGTGAAAAACCAATTGAGAAAATGTTTTGCTATTTCCCAGTATAAATATTTTGATGGATTTTAATGAATGATAGTTGGTAATTAGAAGTTGATTTTTATTGCCAACAACAGCAGCAACAGCAATAATGATGGCCATTTCTAAAATATAACTGGGGCGGGGGGAGCGGGTGCATAGGCATATTATAATAAAACTGGGAAAAAAGGCTAACCATTAGATAAAAAAATTTTTACTTATTGACGTCATAATCGGTTTGTCACGCATTTATGTTAAAATATTCCCAACCGCATAAATATTTTTTGCTATGTGTTGCTTTATTAAATAGGGCCATAAAATCTACTACACATAGATAATTTTAATATATGGGAGGGGGATAAAAATAATTTGAGGCGAAATGATAATTTAAGGGTAAGTGTTGGGAAATATAAATTGATTATGAAATGTGTTTTAGTAAATTGTTGAAAGGCGATGCGGTAAATCTTATGTTCTTGAGTGTAAAATAAATCGGTCAGTTCATCCTAGTTCAACAGTAAAGTGAAGTTTTCATGAAATTGTTCAAGTTATTTTTAAAATTAGTCATCTTACCACCATTTTCATAATTTTGTCGTTGTTATAGTAGTTCAGAACACAAATCACTTTAGATGCTATTTTAACGGAGACGGATAAACATAGCTATAAAAAGAAGAACTAAACAATAACTTTAACTTTATCTTAACAATTTATAAAGCCAAAACAATCAAAAAAAACTTGTCAATCCAAATCGAAAATGTTCGATGGTGGCAGCTGCTAACTATAACTAGGCCTGGACTGCTATCTACAACAAATATAATAATGAAGTAGCAATTCAAAAAACGTATCTAAAACAGTTATATGACATTAAATCACCTATTCCACATTCTTCGGTGTCATTGGAAATATTCGTAGATTACGCAGTAAAAAATTATAATTCGTTGAAGGGTCTGAAAGTGAACATCGAAAGTTGGATTCTAATTTTGATTTACCATCTATCGGAAAAATTAGATAATGCTAGTCGTACGGAAGTAATCAAGGGTTCCAATGACAAAACTTTGCTTCCTTTTGAAAATTTCAACAAAATCCTTCATAGTCGTATACGAGTGCTGAGAACTCTCAATCCTTTATCTTCGAGCATTCAGCCCTGTTCCTATTGCCGTGGTACTCACTCAATCGATACTTGTTCAGATTTTTGTGATCCAAAACTTACTCCAAAAATGAGATTTCACTTCATTAAGCAACAGGGTTTATGCACAAACTGTTTGCCATCACAGGCACAGTGTCCGCAATTGCAACGACTCAGGTTGTAATCAGTGTTCATTAAAGCATCATCGCTTGTTGCATTACGACCGTCAACCACAAACTTCAGTAACAGCAAAATCGGTGAGTGCACCCCGTTCTGTTAACGTCGTCAAAGATATACCATTATCCAAAACCCAGTGGGAGCAACCGAATATTATATCAGATGTCAACAGTCCTCCAACAAAAAATAGGCTAGTAATGTTGGGTACTTATCATGACACAATCGATGAAATTCCATATACTTCAATTTATGAAGATAATTTAGGAAATCTATCATCGAATGTACAAATAATGCTGGGGACAGCGGAAGTAAAGGCATTTACAAACAGTGGTAATTATATTTGCGCAAATGTCTTACTCGATAGTGGTTCTCATCTAAACTTTATCACAAATGCAACCTGCCGTCTATTAAACTTAAAAATGCACCCAACATCGAAACAAGTGGCTGGGATGGGAAGTGAAATTATGTCCCTCAGTCACAAGGTGTATGTGTCAGGGATCTCGAATTTCAAAACATAATATAAATTTAAAATGTTACGTACTACCAAAAATCACTGGTGATTTGCCGTTCTTACCGGGAAAACCAAAACAGAAAAATCTTCGGATTCTTCAATTCAATATCAAAGGTCATTGTGCTTCTTTGAAGTACTCGAATCACATATCAAAAGGTTTTGAGAATTGGAAAATATTACTTCCAAGAGTAACTAGTCACTGAAGAAAAATTGTGTGGAGAACATTTTCTATGGAATTATAAAAGGTTAAGCTCTGGAAGATATTCCGTTGCCAATCCAGTCAATATTAAAATAGCAGAACTTGGTTCGTCCAGCGAAAATGCACGCCGTCAATTTTTTATCATAGATTAATCAATGTGACTGCTTACTTCCTTCGATTTTACAATAATAGTAAAACTAAATTGTGTGAATTCCAAAAGTTAGGGGAACTAACCGCAAATGAAACCGCATTAGCTCTTCAGATTATTCTTAAAAGGGTACAATCAGAAGAATTTTCGGAAGACATTAAGTCAATTCAAATTAACAATTGGGTCAACAGTAAAAGTTCATTAAAATCACTTGCACCATTTTTAGGTCCTAATGGAATTATTCGTATTGGAGGCCGAATCAAAAACGTGGATGTGATGCAAGATCAAAAATATCCCATATTACTTCCACAAAACCATTATTATACGGTGTTACTAGTTCGAGATACACCTTTTCGATTGTTACATATTGGACCACAAGCAGTGCTACACCGAGAGAAATTTTTACATCCCATTAACAAACTCATATTCTTTAAAAAAGGTATAATTACGAGGGCAAATCAAAAAGTCTTGCAATATCATATGAAAAAAAAGAGTGAGTGAGACAGCAATATTTTTATTTTTCGATATAATCTCCTTTAAGGTTTATACATTTGTCACATCGATCAATTAACTTGCCTAAACCCTCTAAAAACAAAGATTTCTTTTGCTCCATAAAATATCCATTTACAACAGACTGTACTTCATAGTCACTGGAAAATTTCCGGCCCCTAATTTTTTTTTTCAAATTGGGTAACAGAAATTAGTCACTGGGTGCCAAGTCTGAACTGTACGGTGGATGCGGAATTTCCATGAAGCCGCAGTCCTTTAATGCAGCTTGAGCAACATTAGCCTTGTGCACTGGTGCATTGTCGTGAAGAAGCAAGATTTTTTTTCTAACTTTCCTTGGCCGTTTTTCTCGGATCGCTTTTTTCAATTTTCGCAAAACCGCTGCGTAATATATGCCTGTGATTGTGGTTTTCGGTGGCATATAATCGATTATCAAAATTTCTTCAGCATCCCAAAAAATTGTTGCCAAAACCTTACCAGCAGACAGTTGAGTTTTGAATTTCTTTGGTGGTGGTTCGCTACGTTTAATCCATTGCATCGATTCTTGTTTGGATTCCGGACCCCAGTGATGAAGCCATGTTTCATCGCCTGTTATTATGTTATCCAAGAAATTTTCTGGATCTTCTTTGTACATATCTAAAATCGCCTTTGAAGTTTGAACACGCATTTTTTTTGTTCTGCATTCAACAAACGGGGAACCCATCGTGCACTTACTTTCGACATGTGAAGGTGGTCATGTAATATAGTATATGTGGTACCGTATGAAAGAGAAAGTCTCCACGCTAACCGCGGAATAGAAATACGCCGGTCTTCCAATACAATAGATTCGGCCAAAATTACGTTTTCATGGCTAATAGCATCAGCTGGCCGACCCGAGCAGTTGTCGTCTTCTAATGATGCCCGACCACTTTTGAATAATTTTACCCACCTTGTTACTGTGGCATATGATGGTGCAGATTCGCAGTAAACTTTTGATATATAGTTGAATATATAAATTGCATTTCGGTCATCTTTACAGAAAAATTTAATAACGGCGCGATATTCAATTTCATTCATTTTAAGAAAAATTCAAAACACGTGTTACTAAATTGACAAAAACAAACGAACTGTAAAATTTACATCGAAATGTTCTTCTAGAAGTTTCATCGCGACAAAAAATGGTTTTGAAAAATATATTGTTGTCTCACTCACTCTTTTTTTTCATATGATATTGCAAGACTTTTTGATATACCCTCGTAAATTCATTATATTTAAGAATAATGTTTTACAACAGATATATTTATTTAATATATTATAATATTCTTTAAATGGTTGATTAGTTTTTTATGAATTTTACATTACCCCAACACAATCAAATTAATAAAATTAAATTCAAATCTTTAATAAATAATGACGATAAAGCAAAGATTATTTCTTAAATTTAAGAATATTCATGCATATTGTTTTTACTATGTAAGTAAATATTTGCTGTGTTTTTTTATTAGCGCCCGATAGCTGTATCCGGAGAAGCCAATTTTCTATGTCAAAACTTATATTTAGCGCGCTATTATTGCATATAATTAATTTATTTAACTCTAAACTAAAATTTTTCATTCAACTTTTTAATTAAAAATCGATAAAAAATATCCTGGCTCATTTATTTATCGGGAGCCGCTATCGGGAGCGCTATCCATTTCAATGGGAAATTTGAAAAGGCTTTTATTTTGTAAACCCCTGAAACCATTAGAAACTAAATTTTACAATGAAAATTTAAAACGCAGCAAAATGAATTCTTGTTTATAACGTCATGTCAAAATAAATGTCAATTAATATATTTCAGGTGATAAATGTTTGTTTTATTGATGAATTTAGTTTTAATTTTTATAGTACAGCGACACCGGTGAATAATAGCTGCAGTTTCAATAGAAAATTGCCATTTGGCTCCGGTTAGTGCTCCAATATTAAAACACAGCAATTGTTAATGCAATTATTTTTTTTAAATGAACTAAAAAAGGCGAAATATGTCGAAGCAATTCCGAAAAACGTTAGCTTTTGATAACTAATTTTCTTTGTGTAAATTATATTTCATAAAATGTTTATAAATTAATATTCTTTACATTAATTAAATATTAACAAGTTTAAAAAAAACTTAAAAGCCTCTATTAAAATTCGTCATTTAGTTATTAAACATTAATTAATTTAAATAATATTCTTTAAACAAAATAAAATGATTAACAATAAAGAATAAATTCTTTACAGTGCTAAATTCTCTGCGTGGTTTTGAATTGAACATAGCAAAAGCTTCTCGGATAATAAATAATAATTTACAGTAATTCTCTAACGGCGGATCCATCGAAAATTTGTGATTTATAAAAAGTGTGGAATATTGGGTTACCAATAACACAAAAATTCAAAGGTAAGTGATTTGCTTATTATTATGAATAACAAAAATAAATGCAAGTGGTTATTTTTCAAAAAAATTGCTTTGTGTAATCTAACTAGAAAACTAGAAAATAGTGTACGTATTGGTTTCGTTGCAATAAACATAATCACTATATAAATTAGTATCGATAAAGCAAAGTATCAATTTAGTAAGCAATTTAGCTTCAACTTAAACTATCTCATCAATTGGTCTTCAACTCGTTGCCAATCAACAAAGGTTTGAGAATTTACGACCTCAATATCATAACATAGATGGAGCATCTTTATATAGTAATCGAACAATAAATTCTTTTATCAACGAGCAGCACACCATTAATCAAACTGATGAAATCTTTAACATCATCAGGGATTGTAATTATCATCAGGGATTTACCACAACTATTACCAACATTACAAAGTAATATTGTTTTATTATATTATTTAGAGCCAGATACGAGTACGTTTATATATTTTAGTATGTTACCTTTGTAGCAAAATGGCAATGATGTCCCTTTTTCCCTCCAGTTATCATATGTAAATATAGCTAATACTATTTTATTCTTTAAGAAATCAAGTTGACCTGACAGCACTGAAAGGCATGAAGGAACAACACATTAAAGAACTTCTTAAACACGAATCGTTAGGTATACGAATACAATTCAAAATTTAATTAAATGGCAAATAAAAACACAATCTGGACTACGTGCGATTTAACAAATACGATATCTGAGCGTTCTACCAGGGCACAAGATAAACAGGTTTCCCTAAAAGAAATCTTCGCAAGACATTATTCCGGGCAAAGCACTACTATCGAGATTTCGATACTATAAATTTCAAAAAAAATTGAGCACTTTTTCCCGAATGAAACTAAGGTAAGTGGAAAACAGCAACACATTCTTAAATAATGTTTGTTTTAACTCTCAACCAAAATATATTTCAGTTCATATACTTCGAAAGACGTCAAAAAATGAAATCTAAAGGACAACTTTATGACAGATATAACAATAGAATCATAAAACTTCCACCAAATAAACGTGCAATTGAGAACAATTTCAACGGTAATGTTTAATCATGCTGATAATTTTAAGATAGTAATGCTTACCAAAATTATTTAATGTTTCAGATGCAGAAACCGCTCGCGAGTTATGTCAAAATTATAAATAAAACGATAACAATTTGGATACATACTAGAATAATGGACATTATCTCCTACATATAGACTGGATTGGATTCAACAAGTTAGCGACAAAAATATTAACTCATCATTATTAATGATGGTCCCGCTTACTCACAGTCATTCCGGAGAGATTCCAGAAATATTTATGTACAGCGATATAATTTCAATAATGGTTACCTAAATTATAGAATCACTTTCAAAGAAGTTGTTTAAGAGTATAATCAACAAACAATGTTTCAGGTAATAAGAGTAATTGATTAATTTTAAAGGCTCGAACATGTGTGGTTTTGGTGCCGTTGCATGCGCTTATAAAACCAACGACAAAAAAAAACTTTGAATAGTACATGAAATTCATAATAAAAGACTCTCAAAACTCGTTTTTGAAACTCTTGCCAACATCACAGGATATCGATAAATTTATTAAAGTTTAAACAAATCTTAAATCTAAGATTCAACAATTTTTATTTGTAATCAGCGTAAACATATACAGTGAAAATCAGTATTTCGTATACTATGCGATCATATAAATGTTTTAGCCTATTGGCCGCCATGGCCTGGGCGTTTAAACTTTTCCAAGTGTTCGACTTGGAATATCCACCCCAATCAAACCCAGTCTGGCAGTTTCTCCAACATTTTTTCTACAAAATAGTGACTAAATACGGAGATGCATTCCCGCTGATCAGTTTATTAATAAATAAGGTAAAACATAACATTAACTAAAACAAAATTAATTAGTAATCGATGTTGTTTTTCATTATTTAAATTTAATTTTTATATTGGGTTTTATTTTTAACTGTTTAATTGAATTAATAATTTTTGTTTTGATAATGAAAAGAATTTAAATATTTGTTTGAAGAACCTAGGTCAAGAATTTAATTTTTAATTTTTGTATGTTTTTTTTTTTAATATTAAAGTGTTATTAATGAAATAAAAAAGTCAATATTTTGAATTATTGGTGTTTTATTTTCAATCCTTCATTCCTTGAAAAAATGAAACAGAGATGGCAGTGGACAAAATTCTTAAAAGTTGAAAGTTATAATTAATTAATTTAATTAATTAAGTTCATTCAATTTCTTTAAACGTATTTTTTAATTCCAAAGTGAAATATTAACATTAATTAAATTTCATTAAACACTAAATTTCAACTGAAATATTTTTTTGTTTTATGTAACGAACGCTTCATTAAAGTTAATAATAATAATATTCTTTAAAATAAAGTAAAGTTAATGTAATCTTAAATTATAGTTCGACGAAATTTAATTAATTTAAAAAAAAAATATTTAATATATATTTTGATGCTTAAGGAACTTGCTTATATACCATTAACGAATTATTCGTGGGCTAAATACGAAAGAATATTTATTTCAATTAATGGAAGGATTCGTTACGTATATGCAATTATTTTTCTCGGTGTATATAACTTAAGACTAAGCTATTGGATTATTTCTGGGAGAAATATATGTAGAAAAATATGTCACAACTGCGTTCGATGGATTCATTTTCGACCGGACTTGATTAATCAAATCATGGGCGACTTGCCCAAAGATAGAGTGCAATCCACGAGACCATTCTGAATTCATTTTATATAAAATATTCAGTCAGATCAAAACAGAAAATTAGAACATACATTTGTTTATTCGTTTGCTTCGCCGTCAAAGTAGTTCATCTGGAAATTGTTCCAGATTTGACAACTCAAGCATTTCTAGCGTGTTTGCCGTATTTTGTATCACGTTGCGGAATGTGTGCTTAAAAATATATTCCGACAATGCATTCCTAACAGTAACATGGAATGGGTATAACTATCCCACCACACTCCCCTCATTTTGGAGGTTTATGGGAGGCCGCAATTAAAAGTACAAAATATCACTTGTGGCGATCATTGGGAACCTGCATTGGGCAAACAATCAAAAAACTTGTCTTTAAAACGACTTCTGGAGTCATCAGATGACCTTTGGAGGAATTCGGAATCAACATTTAACAGGAACTCAAGTAATAACATTAAAACGTGGTTCGAAGAAGAAGAACTCACAGCATTCAAAATCAATTGGAGTTTCGTTTAAGAACACTGTGCTAGTTGAAAAATGTGACAAGCTGGGCACCCGGGGGTAAATCTAATTCGTGTATGCTGAATTCAACGGTGCTAGTCCCATTTCAAAGTTAGTCCCCATTTTTGAGATATCGGTTTCGACATGTTTTGGCTCTGAGTCAAAATATACCCTCATTTTCACGTTGATAGCTCTTGAACCATTAAGATTTTCGTTATGCTTTCTTCAGCAAAGTTGTTGCGCAAATCAAGACCAACAACTTTGCCGAACATATCAAAACCGAAAAACCACATCTAATTTTTTTTTTGTTTTTCATTTCGACGAAAAACACTGTTTTTATCATTTTTTATCATTTTGTTGAATTTAAATCGAGTAGAATCGATCGAATAAACATCGCATCGACAAATATAGATACAATAGAAACTATTTAAAAGAAAGTTATATCGATTCAGTTGATTTTATGGTGAATTTCCTAAAAAATTAACATTTTTCTTCTCTTTGATAAAAACAATGGCGTGCCGTTGCGATAGTGGATAAAAATCCTGGATTTTTCCATCCCATCGTTTTAACCAATTACATCACGTAAATTATACACGTAAATTAGGAAACATCTGCATCAATATATCAACCATCAAATGTCACTGCGCCATTCAATCACAGAAACATACGACGGATAAAAATCTCGGATTTTTCTATCCCAGATTATTTTTCAATTTTTTTCAACTTTTTTGTATGCAAAGTGGCGTGTCTGTTGTACGAGGTAAATGTTCGAGTGACGAAAGTTGAATTCAATTCACAAAATTTCTGATATCAAATTTATGCCGAAAAAAACAATTGCATTCGATTTGTCAAAGATTTTTAGGAATGTTAGTGCATTCAGTGCGTTGTTGTTGAACATTCCGAAAAATCGTTGACAAATTGTTGTTTTTGACAGCTAGAAAGAAAAATGTAAACAAACGCGCCGAATGCACTAACATTCCGAAAAATCGTTGACAAATCGAATGCAATTGTTTTTTCGGCACAAATTTGATATCAGAAATGTTTTGAATTGAATTCGGCTTTCGTCACTCGAACATTTACCTCGTTAAGCGATTTTTTATTTGATATCAATGATTTTGGCACGGCAAATTGAAAATGAATTGAATTGCGATTCGTTTTATTGTTGTCAGTCAAAACAGTTCACACACACTCGATAGCAATTCATTTTTGATTCCTTAAACAATACAACAAAATATACATATTTTAATGTGTTAGTTGGAAACAAAAATTAATGGTAGCAACCCTCTCGCTGATAATCCATCTTCATGCGATAGGGGGGAAATAAGATCTATTTTTTAACCCTCGTCAGGCGGCATAGGTACAATTGTACCTTTTCTGTTTTTAAATACTAATAAGTCTTCTTGTAGAAGCCGGAGAGAGTTAAACCTTTGTGAGATCTCTACACTTTAATAATGTGGAAATTCCAAATATTATCTAGTTTGCAAAATTATGTCTACAGAGACGATTTTCATATAAAATATATGAAAGTACAATTGTTCGTCAGCCGCCTTTTTGCTTTATGAAATTATGCCGCCGGACGAAGGTTAAAGAAATCATCATAAAGATTAAAAAAATATTGATGTTATGCAAGGAGACTGTCAAATGTTCAATGTTTTTGGTATGATTTTTTCGATCAGATCAATTTGTCAGTTTTTAAATTTTTTTTTTTTTTTATGAAAAAAGGGTCACTAGTAAAAATTCTCGTAGCAATGATAATAATATGACGTTGCTTCATTGTAATACGTTGATTCACAATCATTATGTACCGCAACGGACCGATATTAAGGTGTATTTGAGCCAAAAAATGAAATTTTGCAAAAAATTAAGGTCGCTTTTAAATTATGGAGGTCAATATCTAAAATATACGAGTTTTCTGCTACAAACGGTTGATGTCATATTGTAGGTGAGGTTTGTGGTTAATAATCCTGAAAATATGAACCAAAAGTTTTGGGCTAGTTTTTTAGCAATTAGGCCAAATGTGGCCGGTCGATTTGGCATTTTTCAGTTTTTTGGCCAAAATGACCTTCAACCTTAATTTTTTGAATTTTTTTATATGCTATTTGATAGCTGTCAACAAAAGTTGCTTAGTTTTTCAAGTACTTCAAACCCTGAAAATATGAGACCAAATGAAAGAAGTACGGACAAACAACCAAAGCAAGATTATATAGTGACGTCACAGAAAAATTTTCAAATGTCATAACTTTGGTCAAAATCATCCGTTTTGAACGTTTGAGTTGTCGTTGAATTGGTATTGACGTCTATAATCATAGTTTGCTAGTTAAAAAATAATTGGGGCCCTTTTTGGGGCAGTTGTTTACCTGAACAACTAATTTTTTGGAAGTCGAACTCGCATATACTTCGTTCGACTTCCAGCACAGTAGGTGCGCTTTCGTCACTCGTTTGGACTGCCGTCTAAAGTGATAATTTACGTGATGTAATTGGTTAAAACGATGGGATGGAAAAATCCAGGATTTTTATCCACTATCGCAACGGCACGCCATTGTTTTGTCAAAGAGAAGAAAAATGTTAATTTTTTAGGAATTTTTTTTAGGAAATTCACCATAAAATCAACTGAATCGATTTATCTATATTTGTCGATGCGATGTTTATTCGATCGATTCTACTCGATTTAAATTCAACAAAATGATAAAAAATGATAAAAACAGTGTTTTTCGTCGAAATGAAAAACAAAAAAAAAATTAGATGTGGTTTTTCGGTTTTGATATGTTCGGCAAAGTTGTTGGTGTTAATGGTCCAAGAGCTATCAACGTGAAAGTGAGGGTATATTTTGACTCAGAGCCAAAACATGTCGAAACCGATATCTCAAAAATGGGGACTAACTTTGAAATTGGACTTTCACTAGCAGTGAAATTAGTAATGACAAAAGCGGCACTAGAAGGATCCACTAAGAATTGTCTCCGATTAAAACCGGATTGCACACATTCCAAAAACTGAAAGACCAAAATAATGTTAAATACTCAATTAAGTAAAGCAGTGCAAACGGTCGTATACAGCTAGTTTCTAACATACCAAAAAATGAAACACGGTGTCCGTTAATCCAGCCAAAACCATATCAGCCGGAAACAAACAACTACGGCACAAGTAGCACGATGCATTGTGCATCATTGTGCACTATATGTTTTTTCAGCCGGAACCTTATAATTCCAGTCGGAACCTGATAAAGCCGGCCAGACCCAAAAACAAAGTTTGACAAGCTGAAGTTATAGTGATAAGAGAGGTCTTGGGTAGGTTGATGTCTAATTTTATTTTATGGTGGCATTGCGTTGCCCAATCGTCTCTCAAAGGGGATGAGGTTTCAATTTCAATCATCAAATAGCCTGCTATTGCAGAGGAGACGAGCTCACTATGCAGTGTACGCCCAACAGATGCCACCTGAAATGGCATTAGTAAGAGTCAATTTAAGCACTTTTACTGACGCTAGGAAAAGAGATTGATGCCCCAGCAAATGAAACATGGGAGAACACCATCACTTGTGGCAGGTTTGGTCAGATCGGTACTTGATGCTCTGTAGAAGCTGCAGGGACGCTGCATACTTGGATAGTAAACTGTTTAGTTTCAGAAAACCAGCAAGGTCAACACTTATTAAAAATATTAATTTTCATGTTAAAATTGAAAAAGCTCCTACGGAAGCTGCCACTTCTGATACACAGATGTCCATAAGATGTCTGTAAGAAAAGCTTTAGTATGAAGTTGTATTCCGAATAGTTAATCCGCCTGGTTCGTAGAGATGCAAAAATTGGCAAAATAATTCAAACTCTACCAAAAAGTTGGCCGGTTCAACAAACTTAAACATTTTCATATGTTTAAGAGTTTCATACTCTCTCATAAATGATTTATATTTTGTAGAAAGTTTTGGATAGCTGTTGACCCGTCTTTCGAGCATAAGAAATCTTTTATTGGCTAAAAATATTGAGTCACCCAGCAATGCTGGACTGGAAGCGAAAGGAATTTTAACGATAAATTTGCCTGCGGCATCTCTGGAAAAATCCTCTTCGACGTGTTTATCACATTCGGATATATGTAGCTAATGATTCATGGTTATGGCATTCATATAAGCTGTGTTGCTTTCAAATGATTACAACAACAATTACATTGTATTCAAGCCGATTGTTTTAGAATGTTAAGAAAAAAAAATTTAGGATTAGGGGAAATAAAAACATTTTATGGTTATAGTGTTTACCGCAAGGCGTTATTTTTTCTATTTTTCTAGAAAAATTTATATTGAATAATAGACAGCAAAATACCGAATTTAATTGATTCTATTTCTTAAAATAAAATAAATATTAAGAAAATGAACCAATACAGAAAAATTAAAACGGATTAAAAATTAAATCCAAAAGTTGTTGCTTTCACATTTCTTAGCTAAGCTAAGGGGATTTGCGAAAGCAACACTACTATATATTCTAAAATCGCTGTAATAATTCATCTAAACGAGGTTCAACTGCAACTAAGTTGCAATTGCTGGAAGTAGGTGATGGAATTAAAGTTCCTCCACTTACAATCCAACAATATATCGCATTTTGTAGGATAGGTGATTCATTACGTAGCCTAATTTGGATCCCACTGGATTGCAGTTTGAAATAAAGATCAGTTCCAAGAAGTATTGAAGTAGATTGATATTGAATGGAATTGACCATTTAGAAGAATCAATTCGAATTGATGGTTGCATATCTGAAATCTTCTTTAGTATGTAAACTTGTAGGTTTGCAGGGAAATTATTTATAGGTGAGTGTATCGTTGAATCATTGAAGCTCGGGGCGATGAAGTAGAAGCACAGGCAATGCCTTTAATGTTGACACGTGAAGAATGAGTTTTAATTCCTAAACGCTGAATTAATTATTTTTTGTGATAAAGTTCAAATGCGAAACTGAATCAAGTAAAGCTCGAGCTTCAGTGGGATGACCATGTCTATCAGGAATTTTAACCAATGTTGTAGCAAGCAAAATGAATTTTGGAGCACAGGAATCTAGTAAAGTAAAGAGATTTGAGATGAATGATTACTTTTGATGTGGAATTGCTGTACCACTTGAAGATGCTGTAATATTTGGATGCAAGAGAGTATGATGAGTCGTATCCCTTAACTCCAGACAGTGCCACTCATATAAACGGTTTTAATTGAAACTGATGACTGTTGGTCTTGATTCTAATTGGGAATTTTTTGAAGATGAAGGTGAAAATTCAGTTTTATATTCATTTATCTTATGACTTCGAACAAAAAAAATTTTGTAATAACCTCGAACAAAGGAGGTACATTCGGCAATGATGCTTCCTTTCACTTGGATTTTGTGTGAGAATCGAACTTGGTCGAGATAAGATAAACTAGAAAATCATCCCAATATTGAACTGGGCGACTAAGTTTTTTAAGTGAACGAACATGAGAACTAAAGTCGTCTTAAAGGTTTAACAATTTTTGAGCTAATGGCTTATCAATCGGTTTTATTGAAAACAATGCCTTTAGTTTCAACATAACTATCGGAAATAAAATCTAGTGGTTCGGATCTTAAATTCGAATTTTGTTTCGTCTAACGATTTAAGCAGCGTTTGATTCTTTTTGTAATTTTCACAGTTTAATATTAAATCATTAATTCAAAGCTGAATTTGAGACTTTGAAGCACAATTCTTCAAAATTTTTGTTACATTGTTTGCTTCGTTTTATTTGTGTTTCGGATGACATGACATGTTGAAACCATAGAAAATCAAAACATCAGAAGAACAACAACGATAGGTACGCTAACACGACTTCTCCACCTGCTATCTGAATACTATTGCAATCTACTTTCTCTTTCTATCAAAATTTCCCAAGATGGAGTCTGGTGTGGTAAACGTGCTATAATTTGACGTTTTGAAATCATTCTTTTGTTGATAGTTTAGACTACCAGTCATTTCAATAAATACTTAAAATGTCAGTAGACGCCATATTGAAATAAAAGAAGCGTCAAAATATGCCTGCTATATACCAATTATTAAGTTCTGCCGACATGGCTTGTATAGTATTCATAGCATACAGATAGAATATAAATATTAATGCGACTCTCCACTTGCCTTTTGATCGAAATTTTCTAGCATAAGTAGATAGCAATAGCAGGTGGAGAGTCCATGTTAGAATGCAATATTAGGTTAGAGTGAGGTTAGGTTAGGTTAGAGTGATGCAATATTAAAAACAGAAAAAAAAAATGAGAACAATAATGAATGAACACGAGGTGTAACAGTGTAATATTGAAACCATGAAAACCAAATATAACCACAAGGTATATCAAAAAATAACTGTCATTTTTCACTATGGAACCGTTGTTGCACTAAAAAGAATGAATCGAAAATTCTGAATTTTACGTTATACAACGTGTAAGCTTTTCAAAATATTTTCCAAAAACGAAAAATTTTCTACGAAAGCTGTCACTTTTGGTAGTCGGATCTCGACCAAATCCCACTTGGATCTCCCAATTTTAGAAAAAAGCTTAAATATGAAGTTTCATCCCGATCTCATCATTCCATCTGTACGACCAAATTTTTACTAAAAAATATTTTTTTCACGAAAATTGACATTTCGGCTTAAATTTTCAAAAACTCATGTGTACCGAATACCGATATTGTTACAAAATTAATGTAGAATCGGTTCGTGTATAATTGTTTTCTCTCGTAAATGATATACATTTCAAAATACATTCAAAAAACGAAAAAGCTGCTATTGAAATCACAGCTTCAGAATGTCCTACTTCAAGGCGGAATTCTAGAAGATCTTTAATTTTTTTGGGATTATTAGGGCATCGCAGTCCACCCTGTACTTCATCCACGAACTAACTACTACCAAGTCAAGTTGCATGGACCATTTAACAGTTTTCGTAAACATGCGATAATACTACATCATCTGGTCGCAAATGACCACCCCACCCATATAAGAGCACGCAACATTAATGTACTTTTGATTTTTTTTACTCCAACGGTCTATTCGGGACTCCGGGTTAATTCCAAATATAACATGAGCTTTTCCATTTAACTGAAGCCACTTTATTTGAGACAAACTGGTGGAACACCTCTATTCATTAATTTGTCCTCTTTGAAATTCACCCCCTTATTTGGGGTTGCTTTGAAATTAAGTTCGTTCAATTTTTTTAGGAGCGGTTTGGTCGTAAAATATCCGAAAGATTAATTCATAAATATTTACCCATACATTAGAAAAATATTTAAAATTGTGAGACATACCTAACAAAATTCGAAAAAGTTTCTTCTGATAAAGTTTGCAGAAGTCGTAAAACCACCGCTGGACCTAGGCCTATCGACATATCAGTCAACTTGGTTTTTGTCCCCTGGTAAATTGCAAAATCCATTACTAAGCCTTTAGATGTAGTAACTACAAAAAATTAAGTCCAACGGGCGCAACTTATTCCGCACAAATTGTCGTCCTGGGCATCGGCCAGTGAATGGAATCATTTGCTTTCCGATGGAGTAATAATCCACAAATCTGATGGCATCTATTCCGAAGTGCATTTATAATAGGTGCCACTTGATAAAATATATTGTTTTTGCCTCTTTTGGAATCTTTGAAACACTAGTATAATGTAGGGAGGACCGAAGAATTTTTGGTCATGCTGGATGAAATTTTCTGTAATGAGTACCCAGCCTTCCAATATGTTGCTATACGGGGAAAGGCAATGCAACCCATAATCAAAAATATTCAGTACAATTATTTTTAGTTCTGTGGCGGTAGTTTTTAGAAGGATGCCTATTTCCTATAGTATATAACACGGCTTTTTCGAAGTGTTTCTCATTAAAATATCTACGAAAATATTCGATAGGCAATTTTAATTCCAGATTTAAGCAGCTTGAAATAGCCCAACCAGAGGATTGGTCCGTGTTTATCGTACTGTTCGTCGTTTCGCTTTGGTTCTAAAATAATATACTAAACATTGAATTAAATTTAATTGATTATTTAATAAATATTAACACTTACATTGACTAGATTTCAACCATTCTCCTGACCTGATGATACCATACTTTTAAAATCCATACTTTTTAAATATCATTTTATGGTAAAATCGACTGTTAGAGGAAAATAAAACAGAGGAAATAAACCGATTAATAGATGAAACACAAATAAGTTAAAAGAAAATTAATTTTTAATACACAAAAGAAAAGAAAAAAATCGGCTAATTTTAACCCTCACGGATGTGATATCTTGGCTTAAAGATGTATTTTACTGTAAATAAAACGGCATGTTTTATCCATTTTCATCCATTATTTTTTTGTCAAGCCAAACAAAATTAATAATTTGGTCGCTTTTAATCATAACAGTCACAATTGTGATTTTTGGTTCACAACTACGTCTCAAAATCATAAAGACTCGAAAATGATACAACGCCTAAAATAAAGTCTAATTTGTATATAAATACCTCTGCTGCTAAGTAGATGAAATTAAGACGTCTTCTTGAAACTCAGGACGAACGGGTAGTATGTTTTTGTAAAATTTCTGCCGTGATGTTCTCTCGACTCGAACAAAAAATTCGCCTCTCCAAGAAATTCGTCTTTACAGCATCTGGAGAATTGGCTCACATACCTCACATGATATCCATAACAACCTTTTTTCTTTCCTAAGTGCAGAAAAACAATTTATTTTAATTCGAAAGACAAACAAAACCAAAAAATGTAGTTTAATCGAAAACTTTTTTTAACCGATTGACAACAGAGTTAACAGCTGACATTTGCTTTGTCATTAGTTTGCCGTTTCATAATGAATAGACTCACGCAACGCTTGCAAATTGTTTAATTTTTTTTTTATCAAAAGATTTTATCATTGAAGTTTATTTTCCAAACAAAATTTTGTTCAGCGATGAAGCACCCTTTTGGTCGAATTGGTATGATAATAAACAGAATTGTTGGATTTAGAGTGAAGATAATCCACAAGCTTTTGCCGAAACATCATTACATCCAGAGAAAATGACTGTTTGGTGATGGTCAAAACCGATGATGGGCGGAATGTTACAGTCCACGGTGAACGGTATATAAAGACATGATTTCTAACTTTTGTGTAGCCCAATTGGCTGGCATAAATCTTGCTGATATGTGATTTCAACAGGACGGTGCAACATGTCACACAGCGCGGCACACAGTTAATTAACTCAAAGAAACATTCCATCGAGATCGTGTGTTCTTACTCCAGAGAACATGCGGATGCTTTAGATAGATAAATAAATAAAACGGCCACAAGCAATTATAACGTTAAATAAAACTATGCATTTCCTAAAAAAAATTTAAAAATTGTTCACTTCAGTGTTGGAACATCGCAATTCCACCAGTTACATTAGCCCAACATCAACATAGTCCGTTCATTCAACCCTTTAGTCAAACATTATGTATAATTCGAATTTGACATAATATACGTCATGCCCAGACACAGATGTGAATTTATTTACAGGTTATGTCCATTCATACACAATTTTATTATACAAAATACCATCGAACCAGAAGAAAATTGTATTCCTTTTGTCGATCCCAAGTGAATTGTAAAAATTAAATAAAATACAAATATACGAACGATGCGAATGAAACACTGTGGGAAATGAATGAAAATGTTTATCCTATTTTCTATATGGAATTCATGTACGTAATGCACAGTTCAATACTTTAGTTTTTATTGGGAAATTTTTAATCAATGTCAGATAAGTCAATATACAGTCAATTTCGAAATTAAATACATTTATTGCTGTTGCTGCTCTCTATACCTTTGCTACATCGGCGTGTTAAATAAATTATTTTTGTGTGCTTTTGAATTTCACTTCATGTATACGCGTCTGGTGAGGAGGGACACATTCTACTTGCCTAAATGTTTTATTATGTTACCGCAAGAAACGAAATCATGCTTTTTTAGGGTCAATAAGTTCTCAAAGTTAATAGATTCAATTGAATTTACCAAATAAAAAAAAAATCGAATTTGTTCCTTACATTTAGTATTTTTGTTGCTCTTCGTAATAAATCTATATGGATATAGCCTATTGTAAACTCAACAGCATGGGCAGAAACAAGACGAGGAAAAAAAAATATTGATGACTTTGTATAAGAGCTTTTATATATACGTAAGAAAATAAAAATTTATAAATTTTCAATTTTCCAGAAATAACTTTTGTATTGTTTGAATTGTTGGTGCGTTTTGTTACGTAAACGTTGTCACAAGTGCGATTGGTTTAAATAGACCAGAATTTTTTTTTTTTGATTGATTTCAATGTGGATAAGCAATCAAAAATTAACTTCAAACTTCATGACGCTTTTTAAACTTTTATGAAGTTTGACAATGTTAAATGTATGCTTGATGGAACGATGACTAACACATATTTTGGTATTTATACTCGTACAATTCTATTCAAGGTTCTTGCAACAATTTTATATTTTGTCCTCAATAAACTTCAGAATGATGTGCCTTTTATATCCGCTAGACTTCCACTCGGTACTGTTTACTCCATTACCTCAGAATGAGAAATCTTTTTTTATTACATTTTAAGCTGATGCTGCGGAAGGCCCTCTAAATCTAGTTTCTGCGCGTGTACCACAATTTCAATGAATTTCCTTCCAGCGTCCATGTTTCCTGCCCTTGAAAGATAATTCCGGTCGCACGTTTCACTTCCTCTTCCACGTTCCGTATTTAGAAACCTTCCTCCAATGTCTGTAATATCTCGCGTCGCCTATCGGTATTCTAGCTTTCCCTGGGAATATGGAATCGGGGAAAATATTTTCAAAGCATTTGTGTCCGTCACGCCAGCCGGAACCATATCAGCCGGAAACAAACAACTATGGCACAAGTAGCACAATGCATTGTGCATTATTGTGCACTATATGCTTTTTCACCTATAACCTTATAATTCCAGTCGGACCCTGATAAAACCGGCCAGAACCATACTACAGCCAAACCAACTATTGCACTATAGTAACACGATGTATTGTGCGTCATTGTGCACTATATAATTATTCAGCGGAAACCTTATAAATCCAGAAATATACGATTTTTCGGGGAGAGAAAAAACTTACAAATTCAACCGGAACCATATACCCTCTCCAAATAACTATGGCGCAAGTAGCACGATGTATTGTGCATCATTGTGCACTATTTAATTTTTTGGCCGGAACCTTATACAGTCAAACCTGGACACCTTTTTAAGTTGCTCAACTGGTTAAATTGGACGATTTTGTCTTGCACCAATAAAAAATGCATTTTTTCATACAACAATACCTTTTTAACTTGGGCACTTGTCTATCTTGTAAGTTGGACGCTATTCTCTGGCACCAAAATTCAATTCTCATGTAAATTAACCTCCATAAGTCGGACAACAACAAAATAGCTCATCACAACATAGATATCATAAACTATTTAGACCAAGATAGAAGCCAAAGATGCTCAGTGGGCAAGTAATGTTTTTGTTTACCTGTTTACCAGCGTCTACGATTATTTTCACGCAAATTTAACGTGATTTTCACATTTCATAGACAAATAGTTTGCGTACGCATTTTTGTTCAAAACTTTTTCATGTTGGACACCTTTATAAGTTGGTCATTTTTTACGGCACCGTGAGTGTCCAACTGAGACAGTTTTGACTGTATTTCCAGCAATATACGATTTTTCGGGGAAAACCTTACAATTTCAACCGAAACCTACAGTCAAAATAACTATACTACAAGTAGCAAAATACATTGTGCATCATTGTGCACCATATAATTTTTCAGCCGGATCCTTGTATTTCTGGCCAAAGCCTGATAAAGTTAGCCAGAACCATATTACAGTCAAACTAACTATTTCACAAGTATAGTACAATTGATTGTGTATCGTTGTGCACTATATAGTTTTTAGCCGGAACCTTATAATTCCGCTCAGAACCTAATAAAACCAGACGAAACCATATTATAACCAAACCAACTAAGGGTAAAGTAGCACGATGCGCTGTGCATTATTAATATAATTTTAAAGCCGGAACCTTATAAATTCAGCAATGTAAGATTTTTCGGGAAAGAACCTTACAAATCCATCCAGAACCATACCCTCTACAGCCAAACTAACTATGGCACAACAAGTAGCACGATGCATTGTGCATCATTAAACACTATATACATATTTTTTCAGCCGGAACCTAATAAGTCCTGAACTACACGATTTTTCGATAGAAACTTTATATACAGCCAAACTAACTATCAAACAAAATGGATTGTGCATCATTGGGCACTCTATTATTTTTCAGCCGGAACCTTATAATTCTATCCGGAACTTGTTAAAGCCAGGCAGAACCATACTACCACCAAACCAACTATGGCACAAGTAGCACGATGCATTGTGTATCATTGTGTACTATATACTTTTTGAGCTGGAACTTATATACAATTTTTTGGGAGTATAAATCGAGTAATATAATAAAATAATTTATTTTAATTGTATATACTATAAGCTTTGTTGTTTAATTTTTATTGTGTGCCAAAATATAAATAAGTGTTTGTATATATTATCAAATAAAAAACCTCTTAACGAGGTAAATGTTCGAGTGACGAAAGCCGAATTCAATTCACAAAGTTTCTGATATCAAATTTGTGCCGAAAAAAACAGTTGCATTCGATTTGTCAACGATTTTTCGGAACGTTAGTGCATTCGGCGCGTTGTTGTTGAACATTCCGAAAAATCGTTGGCAAGTTGTTGTTTTTGACAGCTAGAAAGAAAAATGTAAACAAACGCGCCGAATGCACTAACATTCCGAAAAATCGTTGACAAATCGAATGCAACTGTTTTTTTCGGCACAAATTTGATATCAGAAACTTTGTGAATTGAATTCGGCTTTCGTCACTCGAACATTTACCTCGTTAAGAGGTTTTTTATTTGATATCAATGATTTTGGCACGGCAAATTGAAAATGAATTGAATTGCGATTCGTTTTATTGTTGTCAGTCAAAACAGTTCACACACACTCGATAGCACACAATTGGCCGCTACGTGTTATTGTGGCTTAAGTCGTATTCATACGACAGATAAAAATCCGGGAGTTTTCTATTCCATCGTTTTAACCAATTACATCACGTAAATTATACAACAGACACGCTTTTTTCAAACAAAAAGTTGAAAAAAAATCTGGGATAGAAAAATCTGAGATTTTTATCCATCGTATGAATACGACTTCATGCACAGACGCGCGGCATTGAAATTACGAATAGCCAGAGGCGAAGAACGAATTACGCATACTTTCACACAGCTGTCGGCTGTATGTTACGGAGTGTGCATGATTCGTTCTTCTTCTCTCGATATTCGTCACTCCAGTGGCGTGCGTCTGTGTATGAGGCACAATGCTCTATTCCCCACTTGATCTCACAGAAATTATAACTTTCTTCTATTCTTTCCCCGTTTACCTATGATACTGGTTTTAATTGCGACTGAAACAAATTTTCAGTGAAATCACACTAACACAAACATAAATGAAATAAAAAAGACGGGAAAGTTTCGGAACCGAACTTTATAAGCATTTTTGTTGCTTATATAGTATTAACAGTATTATTATTCCGTGTCTAAGAAAAAGAGGTTCTATGCAGTGTGGTTTGTGTATTTCAAATATCACAAACACCCACATCCACCCACACCCACCTAACTCCATCTACACCCAGGCCAACCAAACCCAATCAATCGCAAACCACGCCTCCTAAACATTACTACCTTATTCCCGACCCACTATCTAATTTAAATTAGATTACACTCAAAACCCATCTCACCCGCATCACCTTACACCGCACTACCCATGTTGAAAAGTAGTAGGGTCAGGTCTCATCATTAGGTTCAGATAGGTATTTTTTTCATTATGTTCAGGACGATAGCCTACGTTCTGGTGTACTGTTTCTGGTGTGTGGTAGACGATTCTATTTCTTTATTTTGCATGCATTTTTTCAATCTGCATTTTGTAGTATTTTAGTAGATTTTATTTCAGAATCCTTTACCACACTGAGAAAAAAAAACCAGTAAAAATAAAAAAATATACATATAAAATCAAAAAAATATACATATATTTTTTAGGCGAAAAGTCTCGTTTTTAAAATCAAAAGAATAATCTTTTTATTTTTAAAATAAATTTTTTCGCCAAATTTGTTTATAAAAATAATAAATAATTTTTATTTCCAAAAATACTTTCCTTACTTATGTCAAATAGTTTTCTTAAATTTTAAGAGATTGTTTTTAAGAATAAAAAAACTATTGGTTAGTTTTAAAAGATTTATTTTAATTTTTAAATAATCATTTTTTAACAAATGTCACAATATGTATTTTTAAATCAAAGTAATCAATGTGTGCGACTGTTCAAGTCAGCGAAACCAAAAGTCATCTTCTCATAAGAACATAACATATCTACCACGAAAAGTAGAAAATTTACTCCCCCTTCCCAATTTGTAACTCCAGGACCATTGTGTAAAAATAAACACAACCCTCAAAAAAATATAATGAGAACCCCCCCTCAAATTCTTTTTTGGCAGTTTGGTCTCGTTTCGTACTGATAAAAAGTTGTTCTAGTCAGTCAGTCAGTCAAACTTTCATACTTTTAGTATAACACAAGAACATGTCGATTTGGCGAATTATATAAATAGCCGAAAAAACTTTAAAATAAAAAATAAAATATAGACGAATTGAAAAATAATACAACGGGATTTCTGGCAAAACAATAAATATAAACGTTTTCATAAGTTGTCATTATTATCAAAAAAATTGTTTTTAAATGCTAAAACACTTCTTTTGAAATAAATTATTATGTTTAAATAAATAAACTTTTTAAATCTAAAAAGTATTTTATAAATCATTTTACAAAATATGTTTTTAAAATAAAAAAGCTTTTTTTAGTTTGCAAAAATTTCATTTAATTTCAAAAAAATACGTTTGAAATTCAAAAAAATTTATAACTTTGAGAAATTAAAAACTTCGTTTTTTAATTTTACAAACCAAAATTTTTCTCAGTGATGCCACAAACAGGTCATGCGGATCTTATTACACACCCGGTTCTCGTAGGCTATCGGCTGAACATTTGTAGTTTAGTTTTTAGTGCATGTTACAGAGTAGTAAAAATTTAGATCAGATGCATTTGTTTTTGGTAGAAATTCGATTGAGTAATTCAACAATTTTTTTTGCATGTTTCTTGCTGTTTTGTCTCTAACCGCATGCAGCTACCATTCATTTTTGATTCCTTAAACAATACAATAAAATATTCTTATTTTAATGTGTTAGTTGGAAACAAAAATTAATGGTAGCTACCCTCTCGCTGATATTCCATCTTCATGCGATGGGAGAGGAGATAAGTTCTGTTTTTTTAAAGAAATCATCATAAAGATTAAAAAAGTGTCGATTTAATGCCAGGAGACTGTGAAATGTTCAGTGTTTTTAGTGATTTTTTCGATCACATCAATTTGTCAGTTTTTTAATTTTTTTTGTTATGAAAACAGGGTCACTGGTAAAAATTCTTTTAGCAATGATAATAATATGATGTATTTATATTTGTTTCATTGTAATACGTTGATTCACTATCATTATGAACCGCAACGGGCCGATGTTAGGGTGCATTTGAGGGGTGGCTTTTAAGTTATGGAGGTCAATATCTAAAATATACGAGTTTTCTGGGACAAACGGTTGATGTCATATTGTAGGTGAGGTTTGTGGCTAATAATCCTGAAAATATGAACCAAAAGTTTTAGGCTAATGTTTTAGCAATTTGGCCGAATGTGGCCGGCCGATTTCGCATTTTTCAGTTTTTTGGCCAAAGTGACCCTAATTTTTTGAATATTTTTTTATGCTATTTGATAGCTGGCGTCAGTACCTTTCCAACGATATGCATATGTTCAGGGTATGTCGAAATGGTTCAGCGCTGTGGGCGTGACAAAAAGGCCAAAAATGGCCGTTCAGAGGCTGGCCGCGGCCAACATGGCGGTCAAATCAAAAAGTTGTAGAACAAAAGTTGCTTATTTTTTCAAGTACTACAAGCCCTGAAAATATGAGATCAAATGAAAGAGGTACGGACAAACAAACATAACTATATACCAAAGCAAGATTAAATGGTGACGTCATAGAAAAATTTAACAATGTCATAACTTTGGTTAAAATCATCCGTTTACGACGTTTGAGGTTTCGTTGAATTGGTATTGAGGTCTACAATCATAATTTGCTAGTTAAAAAATAATTGGGGCACTTTTTGGGGCAGTTATACCCGAAAAACTGATTTTTTGGGGCAATTTTCGGAAGGTCATATCTCCACTCAATGTTGGAAGAAATTTATGTTTTTATACATTATTTGGGTTTATATTTCAACACCTTTTTAATGGTATATAACATGACCCTGGCGGCCTCAAACGCAAAAAGTTCGAAACTTGCTGTATGTATACTTCGTTCGACTTCCAGCACATTAGGTGCTTTCGTCACTCGTTTGGACTGCCGTCCAAAGTGATATATTTGTATATATTGTGTATATATTGTATACATAATTGTGTAGTGTACATATAAGTGCATATAAATAGACATTTTGTGCTACCCTGAACTATTATACGTGTAAGCACATCTTTGTATGTAATATGGAGTGTGGTAAATGTAATTTAATACTCACTAATTGTGCACCGATTAGTTATTCCGGGTTTTGTGGAAAAAAATTTCACTACGACTGTGTTAATGTGAGTCGTGTGGCATGCAATTTAATGAATAAGTGCTCTAACTTTATGTGGTTCTGCAATGATTGCAGAGACAATGTTAAAAATCACACCTTTAATAAAATAATAGGTGTGAATAGTGTGTACAACAGTGATACGGTGCATGCTGGGTTTTCAAAAATTATGGATGTCCTAACTTCCAACAATGACCAAATTGGCATGATTCTGGATTGTTTGCTCGGGGTTGCAAGGCCAATCACTCCATCTGCTCTCACCTACTGCTGTTGTTTGTAATTCTGGACTAACTTTAAGTGAAACCTTGTCATCAAATTTGGCTTCAACTGTATCTAATGAGTGTATATCATCTTGTGCTGTATCTTCGAAAACTGTCACTTCATCGTTTTCATCATCTGCGTCAATATGTACCACGTCATATGCTCAAGCTGTTGCAGTTTCTAGTTCTGCGATTCCAGTGATTTCTTCTGGTACTTCGACGACACCTTTATCAGTTCCGATGGTTAATCGTTCAAAAGTTGGTATCAAATCTTCCATTGTTCATGTTGCCAACAATCATGACCGAAGAATTTGTGGGACTGGTAACTTACCGGTCGATATTAGTATTAAAACAGTTCCTCCAAAGTGTTGGTTACACCTGTCAAGATTTGCCCCGGAAACTGATGATCGTAATGTATTAGCAATGGCTAATGCGTGCTTGGGAACGGAGTACTGTAGTATTTCTTAACTAATTCCAAAAAATCTTAATTATAATAGTTTAGAGTACGTCTGTTTTAAGTTGGGAATTAATAAAGAATTGCGCCAGAAGGCGATGAATCCTGATGAATCCTGGCCAATTGGTGTTTTTGTTCGGAGTTTTAATTCGTCAAATTTTCAGACACTTGGGCCTGTACGAACCAAATTTTGGAATCTACACTAAAAAGTGGTAATCAATACCACTACAACATAAAGAATCTTATTTTTTATGATAATCCTGTTCCAATTAACAATTTGCGGGTAAATATAAATTATTCTTTAAAATTTGGCCATTTAACCCCTTAAGGACCAACCCCGAGATATCTTGGGACATATGATATGTAGTTAAAAAAATCGGTCCTTAAGGGGTTAAATGTACGCAGCTTAGTTAAACATTTTAATGATATTACGATTTTGTTATACTCGTATGTGCATCAATTTGATTTTCTCGCTTTATCTGAATCTTGGCTTCACAGTAAAATTACAAATAAGTCGCTCCATATAAATAATTATAAGTTATTGAGAGGTGATCGAATTAATGATCGTTGGGGTGGTGTTGCTTTATATTTTCGTGCCTATTTAAATATTAAGAAGTTAGCTTCTGGTTGTTTTGGTAAGGTTGAGTTTCTTGCTTCTGAACTTATAAATAATTTTAGTAAAATCCTTTTGCTGATTATTTATAATCCGTCGCCTGTGGTAAGTGTTGATTCTGATAATTTGAATATCATTTTTACCCAGTATTTGTCGGAGTATAAAAAGGTTTCCCATTTGACCCAACCAAAAATGATAATCTTTTTGATTTAATTGTTGTGTTTGAGCCTGATGCTCTAAATATTTTATCTTATGGACAATGTGCAGTTCCTGCTATTTCGGATCATGATTTGATTTTTGCATACTATAAGTTGTGTCATACTAGGGATAAAATATTTTATACTGTTGTTCCTGATTATAATGGTATTGACTATGAGCATTATACTAAATGTTTCTTTTCGTTAGACTGGTCGAATCTTTTTAATAATACTGATGTGAATGATATTCTTCAAGAATTTAATTTGAATTTCTTACTTTTGGATAATATGTGTGTACCCCGAAAGATGAGTATTAATAAATGTTCAACAGCACCTTGGCTAAACGCAAATATCTTAAATTTAGTGGAACGAAGAGATTTGGCATATAAAAAGTTTAAAAAATATGGTTTAGACTTGGCTTTTAATTATTTTAAATTTCAAAAAAACAAAACTAACAAAATGATTAATCTAGCTAAAAATAATTTCTATTTTGGTAATGCGTGTAACTCCAGGATAACCCGGAAGAATTTGGAAAAACTTGATGTTTTATCTTCCACAGGCATCGCAAATGTTGTATTTTCTGCTGAAGACATTTTAATTGGGTTAAGCAAATTTGGGGATTCGGTAGGTGTTCTACCTTAACCTGATTTGAGTTTTTGTAAATTCGTCGAAAGTAACTGTTTTTTGTTTGACTGTGTAGATGAATTTATGGTGTTGAATGCTATTCGTGCTGTGAAATCAGATCTGAAAGCCTATGATTTAATTGATTTAAGGATAATACATTTTTTTATAAATCTTAAACAATTTGATTTTTTATGTAAGTACCAATCAGGATATAAAACTGGTCATAGCACAACTACAGCTTTAGTGCATATAGTTGATGATCTTTCTGCTATGCTTGATAAGAAAAACTCGTTTGCAATTTTGGTTTTGTTAGACTTTTTAAAGGCTTTCGATAGAGTGAATCATGCTCATTTGTTGCAGAAACTTTACTTGTATTATAAATTTTCTAAATCTGCAGTAAAATGAACACATTCGTATCTGAGTAATCGTAAGCAGTTTGTAAAATGCGGTGCCGATTGTTCAAGCATTTGTGATATGGTTACTGGTGTACCTCAGGGTTCTATTTTGGGTCCATTGCTTTTCTCCATATATATCAATGATCTGCGTCATGGCGTATAAAACATTATAGATTGCACTTTTATGCTGATGATTTACTTCTCTACATTGGTGGGGATGTTCTCAAGATAGATGAGACCACATCTCATTTCTGTAACGATCTAACGGACAGGCATGTGGTCACACCCAATAGATATTTCTATTGTGGAACTAGAAGCCCAGATCGAAAACAGAAAAACTAGGTTAATCAGGCAGAGGCTTCATTGGTGGACTCAGGACGCGCGGCTATGGCTCAGCAGGTTAGGCGTGGGATTTGGATGAGGTTGGGTGTCCGATTGGAATTTGGAACCCATCGTTTGGGATCGCGGCAAAATGGTTCGAGGTCCAGCAGTCGGAGGTCGGAAATGAGCTGGACCGTTGCGTCTCATCTCCGAAGTGGGGTTTTCCGGTTTTCTGGAACACTCGGAGCAATGTACTGTTTTGACCTCGGCTTTACCACAGACATAACAGAATGTTTTGGAAGGTAAATCACATCTAAACCAATGGTGGCCGACTCGCCGACAATTAAAACAGTAAAGAGTTGATGGCGGGGCAACGTTGCGGTTGAACGGAATCGACTGACTATAATTCATATCATTGATATTGTACGGAGAATAATATTCAACCGAGGCATCTGGAGGTCGGAAATGAGCTGAAAAATTTGGATCATTACAGACGATCGATCGAGAAGAGCCACTTTCCGGAATAATAGCGTTCGCAACTGGAAAGTTTTCATTAGAAGTTGATATGGCGTGTATGGTATGCGTTTTTCTATTTATTTCCATGGCTGGTGTATGTCCAATTCTTTTCCAGGTGTCTTCAGTCGAAATGCAAATACTGACCAGATCGCTAACTGAGTCTATGGGTCTTCCAGCTAAATGAGTAATTAATCCGAGACGCATATTTTTCTTCAGAATTTCTAATAGTTCGCGCTCCGAAAGTGGAATTTTCATTGGCATCGCTATTGAGAGAATATCGTAATAGAAATCTACAAAAATTTCATCCGGTTTTTGCTTGCGATCATCAATTAGCTTTCGAATATCAACATCTGTCCGTCGATCTTGAAAACGGTGAAGGAACGAATAACGAAGATTATGCCAAGTATATTTAGGATTATTCTGAAGGGTAAGCCAATAATGTTCTTGTGCAGGACCACTGAGTAGAAATGTTACATCATTAACTAACTGTTCTAAAGACACACCATGGGTCATGGCTAGGTGTTCAATTCGCATGAAGAATTTTTCTATGGCCATACTGCCAGGTAACCCATCAAACTTCACATTCCATTTATACACGGGAGTTGGTTTTACTAACTTTTGTAGTAAATGGCCCCCGGAATTTTCAGAAAAATCATGATTTTGAAAGGTCACGTCTCGAGTACTATGCGGATCAGCAACAGTTGCTTGAGGTCTCCAATTATAATGTGACGTAAAATTTCCTCCCCATGGTAATTGCGGCATTGCCGGATAGTGTGTAAAATTCTGATAGACAGGTGGTGGTAATAACGGACTAAAATAAACTGATTGTTGTGGTGGTTGTGGACGCTGATGATTCGACTGTGGAGGCAGTTGAACATTCGACTGTGGAAGCAGTTGAACATTCGACTGTGGAGCCAGTTGAACATTTGTGTCCTGCTGTAAGTTCCCAAGAGTGGCAGCCCGGGAATTCGGAGTAGAACGATTTTCTAGTGTTGAAGGTTCAATTGGAGGCTTCTGTTGCTCTGGTTCTTTAGTGGGGATATCTTCAACGAAAGCCTCTATCTGAAGTTGACTCAGGTTCATTAACGAGGTGTCCACGTCCTGTGACTTTTGCTTGTGATTTACACATAATGTTAATAGATTATTACAACTTTCTAAATACGTCTCACATGCAATTCGTACCTCAGGTAAAGTGGAAAGACGTTCCGCATACGTCCTCGGATATGAATTAATTGAGTAGCGATAATTTCAAGTTCTTCGTCTGCATCAGGATTGTCTTCCAGAAATTTGAGGCACCTCGCTCGAAGGTGTTGTAGTCTAATGGAAATTAAAGATATTTCGCTATTAGGAAATCGACGCGCGTATATATGAGGTTTTACGGGTACTAAATTTTTATTCTCAGTTTCCTGTTGAAAACGAGCATCTAGGGCAGCAAATTGGATCTTCAGTGGCCCACTTATTTCGCGTATCTCGCATTCTATTCGAAAATCGTCATTTTCTAGATTTTCGGATTTTAAAATAAAGGTCGCCATTGTGAATTTAAGTTATTTAAAATAGACACGAATAATTCAAAATGGGTATTGGTGGGACTAAAGAAATGTAGAATTTGTTGAAATTGGGCAATGTCAATACAATATAAAACAAAATAGAAATCGTAAATGTGACTGAATAATCTTATGTTTCTCTAATAAATTGTTGAACTGTACTACTTCGTAAAGACAAAAAAAACGAATAAAGAATAATATTGATAATAATAAAATCTTATAATTAACACGATAATATATATTTTAAATTCGCGAGTTATCAAGAGAGGATGCAACCGTGACCGAACGAAGCGAGCTCCCAACGTAGGCAAGTATCAATAGATATTTCTATTGTGGAACTAGAAGCCCAGATCGAAAACAGAAAAAATAGGTTAATCAGGCAGAGGCTTCATTGGTGGACTCAGGACGCGCGGCTATGGCTCAGCAGGTTAGGCGTGGGATTTGGATGATGAAGCATGCCTAATTCTGGAATTGCCACCAGATGAATTTATTGTTTGATACCTGAAATCTGTAGGATCACTATACCACGAGCTCAGTCAACCACACCCAACTAACATTTTGCCTTATAAATTGTCTTTTAAGAATATTTTTCACTTAAAAGAGCTCTAGAATAACATTCTCCAAGAATGTTTAAACTGAATACTTATTAGCTTCTTGTCAAAGAAATGTCGATTTATAAACTATATTATATTCTTACATGTCATTTTTACACCTTGACAGATTCTGTTGTAATGCTGTTTCTTACACCTCACTTAGTATACTCTTATTGTTTTTAGTGGAAAAGTTTTCTTAGCCAAGACATATTTAGTCTTACAGAGCTCCTAATTTCTTTCTTTATGAGTGTTCTGTAGGATTTCTGTTGAACAAGAGTTTTGTAAGATTAAACATAAACAAATTTTTATAGAGAACGCTATAAGATTCCATTATGTTTAAATTATTTAACAAGAGCCTTTAAAGTGTGTTTCTTTTAGAAAATATGACATTTGTTTAAGTACCGCAGAAAACAAAACTTAATGATCGACGTAACTCTAAAACTAATTAATGTTAAAAATCGAGTATTAGATATATTACTGTTTAATTCAGTTTTTTTATTTAAAATAATATAGTAAAATATAAGCCAGTGGCAAAATATTCTCTTAATAATATTCTTGGATAAGTTCTCTTTAAGAAAAACTCATACCTCTCCCTTATTACATACTTACTTTATTTTTACATAGGATAAAGATAAAAATATTCTTTAAATACTCTTAGATGTTTTGTATAAGAAAAACTCATACTTTTCCCTTATTAGATATTTACTATATTCTTTCATAAGAAAATAATTAAAAATATTATTTTAGGTGACATTTCTATCAGTGGCGGGCTCAGGGTAAACTCATTTAACTATTTGATGACAAAGTATACAAATACATAGTATAGCAACAGTAAAACCGAGTTGTTGTATCAGGTGAATCAGGCCAAGTCCAGGAAATGGTGTAGAATTCTTTGCATATTTTGCTGATTAAATTATATTTATTTCTTCAGTTTTACCGAAGTATATAAACTCAAGCCGACCCTGGAAACTAATTTAAACGTTTTCTTATAAGTCACTTATACGATATTTCACATAGAACGTCATTTCGTCCATATTGGTTTATGAATTTCCATTATGAAAAAAAGCATCCATTTTCTAATTTTTTAGAAAAGTTTTTTTCAAATGGAATATTTTGGTATATTTTGGCAATTTTAGGAATTTAGTAAGTGCTTTTATAGAGTTTCCTCTCATAACAAGTGCTATATACTATTTTAATTAGTCCATTTTATGATATTTGTTTTTTTTATAATTTTTATTTTTTTAAATAATAATAATTCTTTGTTTTATTATTCGAATTTTTAAGAGCGCAAAAAAATTAGATCAGGTAGCTATTATATTTAATTGAAAAATTTGAATTCGCAGCTAAATTCTATGATAATTTCAATGTAAATTTTAATTATATAAAAAGCAATTAGTTTTTCAAGCATTATCTGTTTTAATTTAATTTATCTGTTTTAATTGTCAATGATAATACCAAGTTTGTTATAAAACTGAATTAAGAATCATTAAAGTTGTATAATCCTATAACATAATTTTCAAAGATTATAACGATGAATTATATAGGAAGGAATACAACGTAAGTCTTAAAACGCTTTTACATAAGAATGTATATTCTGATAATAACCTCACGAAAGACTACTGTACGACTATTCTTATAACTTATATCATTCTTTCTCAAGAAAGATGAACCTTATATGATACTTATATACACCTTACACGTCACTTATTTTAACCTTATATGCTCAAAAAGTTCGCCAGAAGACTCTTAAAAGTTTAATATAAGATGCATTTTAACTCTTATATGATGCTTATAAATTTCAAAATTGTTAGTTGGGCACTTACCTACTCTCCAGAACTCACCCATCGTATCACGGTTCCATCCTCACTTTAACTTTACTCACATATCATCTTGAAAAACCAAGACCCCCGATCCATAAATCCTGCTAATTCTATCAAAACGTATCAACCCCGCTAATTCTATCAAAACGTTTGACAGCAATCGCCTTAAACTAAACTCGTTTCGACCTCGGTCTAAGAAATATTTTATTGAACGCAGGCTCATGTATGCCAAATGTGCTGAAACAGTATTAAACAACTTGCCTGGAACTTCCGAAGACAACCGCCCTTTTATTACCATTGAACTTGAGGGTACCCAACTCAAAGGTCTCTTAGATAGTGGAGCGACCATTACTGCACTGGGTAATGGCGCCTCCGACTTCATTGCTAAACATAAACTCGTGCTCCATCCAATAGCGACATACGTTCAAACGGCTTGCGGTTCCTCACAACCAGTAGTGGGATATATTAACGCAAATGTGTCATTCCGTGCAAAAACGGTACCTATGAAAATTTTTGTTGTTCCCTCGCTCCAGCAATCTTTATATTTAGGGTGTGATTTTTGGGAGATTTTTGGTATCGCACCTAGGGTGGTTGCAGGATTAGTTATAGATTCCGTTACTCAAAAGACAGAAGAACTACCAAAACAGCACGATATGACCGAAGATCAACGGCAACAGCTCCAGAACATAATCGTCCGTTTACCAAACTTCGAGAACAAGGGATTAGGACGCACCCATTTGCTGAGTCATCACATTGACGTTGGCGATGCGTCCCCGGTCAA
This sequence comes from Nephrotoma appendiculata, assembly GCA_947310385.1. NCBI lineage: Eukaryota > Metazoa > Arthropoda > Insecta > Diptera > Tipulidae > Nephrotoma > Nephrotoma appendiculata. The sequence goes on from OX371223.1 coordinate 104,141,563, forward strand.
GCAAAGATTTTACGCTGTGTCACCAGCGGTACAAAAACTAATTTACCAAGAGCTTGACCGGATGCTTCAATTAAATGTAATCGAAGAAAGCTATAGCCCTTGGATCTCCCCGATGGCAATCGTGAAAAAGGCCAATGGAAACGTGCGATTATGTCTGGATGCCAGGAGACTAAATGCCCTTACCAAGAAGGATGCCTACCCGCTACCATTAATCGACGGCTTACTGAGCAGACTGGACCAGACTAAGTATATTTCGAGCCTGGATCTCAAGGATGCCTTCTGGCAAATTCCCTTGGATCCAGGTTCACGAGAGAAAACGGCGTTTACCATCCCGGGACGTCCCTTGTACCAATTTAAAGTGATGCCGTTTGGACTCTGCAATGCTCCCCAAACTTTGTCGAGGTTGATGCACCGAGTTATTCCTCATCAACTGCATGATCGGGTATTTGTATATCTCGATGATCTTTTAATAACCACCGCCACATTAGATGAACACTTCGCGATTCTTTCCGAAGTAGCTGATAGACTCACAGAAGCGGGTCTTACCATCAATGTGGAAAAATGTAACTTCTTACTGAGAGAAATCGAATACCTTGGTCATGTAGTTGGTGAGGGAGGACTACGTCCTAATCTCGAGAAGGTGAGGGCCATTGCAGAGTTCCCATCACCGAAAACTGTTCGTCAGGTAAGAAGGTTCTTGGGAGTCACGGGATGGTATCGGCGTTTCATTCGAAATTATTCTGTTGTATCGGCCCCCTTGACAGACCTTTTGAAGAAGGGCCGAAAGTTCTACTGGAGCGGGGAAGCTCAACGTTCGTTCGAGGAGCTAAAATCAGCGTTGGTCTCAAGTCCGGTTTTAGCCACGCCTGATTTCAACAAACGCTTTTTTATACAGTGTGACGCGAGCTCGACGGGTGTCGGAGCTGTCCTTTTTCAAAAGGATCACGATGGGGAGGATAGACCATTGGCCTATATGTCGCATAAACTTTCAGGTGCCCAGCGTAATTACAGTGTAACGGAACTTGAATGCTTAGCAGCATTGATGGCTATTGACAAATTTCGAGCATATGTCGAAGGGCTTTCGTTCACTGTAATTACGGATCATGCTAGTTTGACATGGTTGATGTCAACCAAAGATTTGACTGGTCGATTGGCTCGTTGGAGCTTAAAGCTTCAGGGCTTTAATTTTTCGATTGAGTACCGCAAGGGCTCCCAGAACTGCGTTCCCGATGCGTTGTCTCGTGTTCATATGGACGAATTTTCTCTTTTAGAGCAACCCTTAAATATTCCATACGATTCTCCGGCTTTTCAATCCGAAAACTATGCAAAACTAATATTGGCCTTGGAATCCAATCGATCTAAAACTAATATTAAAACCCTCGATGGTAAGGTGTACATCAATCTTAAGCCTCTATCGGAGATTCCAACGGATGATGATATACCCTGTTGGAAATGAATTGTTCCTGACGAGCTTAGACAATTTTTAATAAATTCTAGCCACACACCTCCCAGTTCTGCCCATTTAGGCATACGGAAAACCGTCGATATTTTAAAACGCTATTTTTATTGGCCCGGCTTATCAAATGATGTCAAAAATTTCATTAATGCTTGTGAATTATGTAAAACTAACAAGGCTCTCAACTATTGCAATCGTCCTCCCTTGGGAACTCTTCCTGCTACCTCGAGACCCTGGCAAAGGATATACCTCGATTTCTTGGGACCTTACCCCCGAACGCGTAAGGGTAACACCCATATACTTATTGCCGTCGACCATTTATCTAAATTTGTATTAACCAGGGCAAGCAACTGCAAATGAAGTGGTACGATTTCTCGAATCACAGGTGTTTTTAATGTTCGGGGTTCCTGAGGTAGTAGTGACAGATAATGGGAAACAATTCGATTGTAGTCTAATGAATGACCTCTGTGGAAAATATGGTGTACGTCATATATTTACGGCGAAATATGCACCTCAGGGCAACGCATCCGAGAGAGTAAATCGCACTTTACTTGCAGCACTTCGCTCTTATATTCACTCGGACCAGAAAGTGTGGGATATTCAACTAGATGCTGTGACAAATGCGTTAAGGAATTCGGTCCATGAAGCCACTGGAGTGTCTCCACATTTCACAGTATTTGGACAACACGCTGTTCTTCATGGCTCGGTATATAAACTGCTTAAGGCAAGCCAAGAACTTGGGGGAAATCAAGTATATTTAGAGGATAAACCAGAGATGTTGCATCGGGTGTACGGAAAAGTTGCACAGCATTTAGAAGTGGCAAATCGGAAATCTCAGGTAATATACAACACCCGAAGTAGACTACCCGACGTACGTGTAGGACAAACGGTTTTCGTCCGAAATTTCGCCCAGAGCAAGGCATCTGAAAACTTTGCGGCTAAGCTCGCACCCAAGTTCATAAAATGTGTTGTCTCTAACGTAATTGGAAATGTTTCAGTGGAGCTAGACGATTTGAATGGACAATCTATTGGAGTTTACCATCTCAAAGACATAAAAGTATAATTCGGAATTCTTTATTTGGTCATTTGACTTATACCCGGAATAAGACTCATCTCAGGGCAAGGTCGTCCCCACGATTTGTTACGAATTTTGTTCGCCCCAAGATTAGGCACGGTGGTCATCCCCTAGTTTATATTATGTTACCTCTATTGAAATGTACTAGCGAAAAGTATTTGTTTTTTTCCGTTAAAAGAAACGATAATCAATGGATAAACGAGATCGCTTTCCGATCTTGACAACGAAAAAAAAAATATCGCACGATGATGATTACGGTTTTCTTGTTTACCTATAAAAAGGGAATTGAATCAGCACGCGGGGAGTCAAGTTTAAAATTCAAAAGAGTTCGGTAGTACAATTTAAATAAAATAAAGTAAAATGAAAAAAAAAATTGAAAAAATTAAATAAAAATAATTATAAAAATATCTAAGTTAAGCCAAATGTCTAAAAATTTAAGTTAAGCCGATAAAATAAAAATGATTGTGTCCTACTGTAAAAGTTAAAGACTGTGCATTCTATTATATATTATGTTCTTCTAAGATATTGATGTGAAATTTATAAATTATATTGAATTCTATAACCTTGATAATTGAACAATTTTGTGTATAGACTCTTATAAACAGTGCAATAAATTTAATTGGCTGTAAATACTCCATATAAACTAATAATATCATAATACTAATTTAACCATATTAACTAATACTAATAATTTAGTAAATAAAAAAAAAATATTTTATAATCTAATATTTTACTTATAACCCTACGATAAAGTTTTAATTTAAACAACCAAAAGGTGATAGTGAAAACAAAAAGACTATGTAACTACCATGCAAGTTTAATGACAAAATTACATAAAATATATAGTGCCTTCTAACACTCGCAACATTCGTATGTGCGTTCAAATATATATAACAAAAAAAAAAAAAAAAAACTTTGTTTAAAAGTAAGAAACGGTTCGTGCGATAGTGGTTTAAGTCCCGGTGTAAAGGTGTGCAAAGGACTATGAGTTATACTTCGGCGAGAAAAAAACTTTAATATTAAGTGTGGTATCCAAAAAGTAAATACCGTGAATACCAAAAGTATTAGTACACCAGTAAATCAATACCGTGAATAATAACATCAGTGCGTGAACATTAGAAACCATAGACTTAAAGGTTTCGATTGGTTTTGTAATCATCTCCACTGCAAAATAACCTTCCACAACAAAGTGTAAAGTATCGTCACCATGTCTTCCCTGCACCGTACGGTATAACGTATGGCACACCGCAAAAACACCCAATCTGGACGCAAAATTGGGTTAATCGAAGGCGTGAAAGTATAAAAACCGTTAAGTTACCAATTTTTTTTTTCTATTATGAGCTTTGAATTTTATAATATTTAATAATTATTCTGAATTAAAACTAATATATATAACAGATTACTTCCAACAGTTTAATTTTTTTTTTTTTCAATTTGATTTATTTATTTTACGAATATTCTTGCCTTTTGAAGAATATTCCTATGGTTGGAAATAAGGTGTTAAGTTTTTTTTGTTATTTCGTAGACTAAGATTTATATATATATATATATATATATATATATATATATATATATATATATATATACTAACCTAAAACTAACTCATTATAAATTTAAGATTTTGCCATTTTTTTATATTTTTTTTTTTCTTTATTTATATTAAATGATTGGTTCCGAAGTTGGAAAAAAAAACTCGTTTTTTCACATTGATTCTTCCGGGGTTTATTTCTCTTTATGTTGCGAAGTTGGTTTATTGATCGGGGGTCTTGGTTTTTCAAGATGATATGTGAGTAAAGTTAAAGTGAGGATGGAACCGTGATACGATGGGTGAGTTCTGGAGAGTAGGTAAGTGTGGTTGACTGAGCTCGTGGTATAGTGATCCTACAGATTTCAGGTATCAAACAATAAATTCATCTGGTGGCAATTCCAGAATTAGGCATGCTTCATCATCCAAATCCCACGCCTAACCTGCTGAGCCATAGCCGCGCGTCCTGAGTCCACCAATGAAGCCTCTGCCTGATTAACCTATTTTTTCTGTTTTCGATCTGGGCTTCTAGTTCCACAATAGAAATATCTGTTGGGTGTGACCACATGCCTGTCCGTTAGATCGTTACAATGATCTAAAACAGATTTATTTTTGGGCTAAAAATAATTCACTTTCTCTTAATCCTGTTAAAAGTAAGGCGTTATTTCTTTCTAGAAATGTTTCGGTTAATTTGACTCCTATACTTCTTTTGGATAATGATGTTATTTTATTTGTCCCTTTGGTTAACAACTTAGGATTAATATCAAATTCGAAACTTACCTGGGATGACCATGTAAATTCTGTATGTCAACGTGTTAATTATAGTTTGTATAAGCTTAGATTTATAAAGAAGTTTTGTCCAATTGATTTACGCAATCTATTAATTAAATCCCTATAGTTGTGCCAATTTTCACTTACTGTGATGTAGTTTTTGGTGTATGTGATGGTTCATCAAAACGTTTGCTTGAAGTTACTTTTAATAATTGCATTCGTTATGTTTTCGATCTGAAGAGATTTGACCACATCTCAGAGTATAAATATTCTGTTCTTGGCTGCGTTTTGTTTGAGTATTAATATTTCAAAACTGCTCTTTTTATTTTCCGATTAATTCATTCGGTGTTCAACAGAACACGGCACCTGTGTATAATTTGTATAATACAAGGGCATAAAGGGTTGTGACCTAAATATGTGTGGATTAGGAAGGAAAAATATAGTTACAACACATATGCAAGTGGGAAACTTAGAATCTCCAATTCAAGGCTTAATCAACAGGCAATCATCACTCAGGACGCTTATACGGATAACAGTTCATATACTAGGGTGGCGGCGAACCAAACGAAGGGGACTAATCGACCAACAAGAGTGGGATCTAGCTTTGTCACGGCTAGCGGCAGCAGTGCAACAGGAGGAATTTGCAGAAGAACATTTGCTACTGACACAAGGAAAACAAATCAACAAACGCAGCAGAATCATTTCGCTCAACCCATTTCTCGATAAGAGAAACACAATTCGGGTTGGTGGAAGATTAGAAAATTCATCCCTGCCCTACGACGAAAAACATCCCGTCAACCTACCGTACAAAGGGTCATTCACAAAGTTAGTATTGGATTGGGCACATAAATGCATACCAACATTCAACGGGGAATACGAAAATTGGCATGCATTTATCGACATCTTTACAAGGCTCGTCCATCAAAATGATCAATTATCAAATACATTAAAGATGACATACCTAAAATCTCATCTACAGAAGGGAGCCGCGCAATTAATCAGCCATTTATCATTTTAAAAACATTTCCATCAAACGAAAAATCGATTTCTTGAATCGTGCTGAAATCTGCACGAATTGTCTCGCTCATAGTCGAAAGATACCATGCAGCGAAAAACCCGGTTGCAACAGCTGCAGTAATCGACATCACCAGTTGTTGCATGAACCCGATCCAAGGCCTCCAAAAAACGTATCTGTCAGCACATCGGACGGCAACCAAACAACGTTGTTAGCCACGGCCATTGTAAAAATCAACTCCATTTGCGGAACGCCGGTCAATGTACGAGCATTGATAGACCAAGGGTCACAGGTTTCCTTAATTACGGAAGAAGCAGTTGAATAGCTAGGCCTACCAATAAGGCATACAAAGATTAGGATTTCAGGAGGTGGAGCCAATACCACCAACAAGGCAAATGCTAGTGCCTAGATTTGCCTTCAACCTCATTTTAAGTCCTCATACAGATTAAAGGTCAACGCATACGTATTGCCGAGAATCACTACTTATATTCCGGAACAACCGATCGCCAGAAAGCATGACGATAGATGGAGTAAACTACGTTTAGCGGATCCAAATTATGATCGCCCTGCGCCACTTAACATACTGTTAGGTGCGGACGTGTACAGCGATTTCATCGGGAATCAAATAATTAGAGGTAAACCAAGCGCGATAAGCATCAGTCTGGGATGGATAATCTTCGGCCCCTCACAAACCACAATTCAACAACAGGCCGTAGCAGCTCATACTATCGGCGTGTCGGAAGGAAACATGGAGAGATTCTGGGAGCTGGAAGAAATTTCAAAAGATAGCAGTGACTGGTCAGTAGACGACTCTTCATGCGAGGCGCTCTTCCAACAAACCACCAGACGGGGAAAAGATGGGCGATATATTGTACATCTACCTCTCAAGGAAAACCAATTGGATCTGCTCGGAAGTTCTCGACAACGAGCACTACAAAGGTTACTACACCTGGAAGCAAAATTCTGTAAAAATCCAGAGCTAAGGTCACTATACGTAAATTTCATGCGAGAGTTAATCCAGATGGGTCACATGAAACAGGTTGATCAAGGCAGAGGCAAATTTTATCTACCGCATCATGCAGTGGTTAAGGAAACCATGGACGCTACCAAAATTCATGTAGTATTTGATGCGTCGATGAGAACATCCACAGGCATCAGCCTAAATGAAGTTTTATTCACTGGCCCTCCATTACAGAATGATCTATGGGCGGTTCTCCTTAGATGGAGAAAACACCAGATAGTGTTCTCTGCTGACATCAAAAAGATGTACCGTCAAATACTGGTTACGCAGAACATTAGAACTATGAACGAATTTTATGGAGAGAAAGTAAACGTCATCCAATAGGTGAATACCAACTAGCCACAGTAACCTACGGAACATCGGCAGCACCCTATTTGGCGATTCGCACGCTACATCAACTCGCCGAAGATGAACATCAAGAGTACCCCAAAGCAAGCCATATTTTGAAGCATGACTTTTACGTTGACGACGTGTTGACTGGCGCAGACAGTATGGAAGAAGCGGAGCAAGTGAAAGCACAGCTAATCGAGGTACTGCATCAAGGGGGAATGGAATTGAGTAAGTGGTCAAGCAATCATCCTGACCTATTAAATGGATTACCCCAGGAAGAGGTCTTGAGTGGCAACCTTACCATTGCGGATGAACAGTCAATCAAAACCTTAGGGATAGGTTATAGTCCATCTGCCGACTGCTTCGTATTCCAAGTATATTTACCACCGAATGACAATAAAATAACGAAACGCCAATTTTTGTCCGAAATGTCAAAAATCTTTGATCCTTTGGGATGGCTAGCACCATTAATCATCGGATGCAAAATAATGTACCAAAGACTATGGAGTCTCGATCTGGGTTGGGACGAAGAGTTACCAGCAGAAACAGCTAAACGCTGGGATCAACTCAAGCTCGAGTTGAATGCCGCTCGGCAAATTAAAATACCTCGCTATATCAATTACTCTGAAGATAACTGTACGTTCGAACTTCATGGATTTTGTGACGCATCCGAGCACGCCTACGCGGCTGTGCTGTACAGCAGAAGTACCATCAATGGACAAAGTACAATCCGTCTTTTGACTGCGAAAACCAGGGTACCTCAACTCGAGTTATGCGGCGCAGTATTATTAAGCCGTCTAGTACAACAGGTCAAAAAGAGCCTAGAGGTTAACATAAGCTCAACAACCTTATGGTGCGATTCCATGATTACACTGGCCTGGATTCAAAAACCATCATCAACTTGGAAACCATACGTCGCACATCGAGTGGCAGAGATTCACCAAAATACCAGCATCCAGTCATGGCATTATATCCGTTCAGAACACAATCCAGCTGATTGCGCTTCCCGCGGTGTAACCTCAAGGCAGTTAGCGGCACTCCAAAGCTGGTGGAACGGTTCGACGTTTTTGCACCACGCACCCATACTAAGCGAAGAGGCGGAGTACGAAACAGCTGAGGAAAGGAAAAATATAGTTACAACACATATGCAAATGGGAAACTTAGAATCTCCAATTCAAGCCTTAATCAACAGGCAATCATCACTCAGGACGCTTATACGGATAACAGTTCATATACTAAGGTGGCGAACCAAACGAAGGGGACTAATCGACCAACAAGAGTGGGATCTAGCTTTGTCACGGCTAGCGGGAGCAGTGCAACAGGAGGAATTTGCAGAAGAACATTCGCTACTGACACAAGGAAAACAAATCAACAAACGCAGCAGAATCATTTCGCTCAACCCATTTCTCGATAAGAGAAACGCAATTCGGGTTGGTGGAAGATTAGAAAATTCATCCCTGCCCTACGATGAAAAACATCCCGTCATCCTACCGTACAAAGGGTCATTCACAAAGTTAGTATTGGATTGGGCACATAAAGAAACATTGCACGGCGGCAACGCGTTAACATTGGCCTTCCTCCGGAAAAAATTCTAGATCATCAGAGGAGTCCAAGCAGTCAAATATAATAATCATCGATGTATCCGCTGCCATCGATTCAAAGTCACGACCACAGAACAACTAATGGGCGATTTTCCAATGCCTCGCGTTACTGTATCGCGCCCCTTCACTCACACTGGAGTGGACTATGCCGGCCCGATTCATATTCGAACTAGTAAAGGCCGCGGAAACAAATCGTATAAGGGATATATATGCATATTTATCTGTTTAGCTACCAAAGCAGTCCACATCGAAGCTGCCTCAGATCTTTCAACAGAGGGATTTATAAGCGCATTCAGACGATTTACCGCTCGTCGAGGCAATGTTGCACACATGTACAGCGACAACGGGACAAACTTCGTGGGAGCACAAAAAATACTACAACCACTTACGTGGCATTTCATTCCACCAGCATCACCACATTTCGGTGGATTGTGGGAAGCAGGAGTAAAATCTATAAAAACCCACTTAAAAAAATGTATAGATGACACCAAGCTCACCTTTGAAGAGATAACAACTTTATTGAATCAAATAGAAGCGTGTCTGAATTCAAGACCGCTTTGCCCGCTATCTGAGGATCAGCCAACACAACATGGAAACGTCCTGTACCGATGTAAGCTCGTCCAAAATATGCGTACTCAATTTTGGCAAAAATGGGTATCCGATTATTTACATCGTCTACAACAGCGTCCCAAGTGGCAACAACCACGGACAAACCTCAAAATAGGAGATATCGTACTGTTGCGAGACGAATTACAACCACCGACGAGATGGAAACTCGGCCGAATTACAAAACTACATCCTGGTGCTGATGGGCAGACCAGAGTAGTAACGCTCAAAACATCGGGCAATTCAAACGTCAAAAGATCCATAAGCAAGGTAGCACCTTTGCCCAGCCAAGAGCCACTGAAAGAAGAGGCACCTCAATAAGAACATCTAGTAAAAGAACATACACCCACGACTCAAAAGAGAAGGCAACAACCCAGTCGAAAGACGAAACAAGTCTCGGTCACAAACCAATTAATTCGCCATAGTTGTCTAGTACTGCGTATAATATACTTGGTTTCCGGCATCCGATGGACTGAAGAATTTGGTTTGGGCTCAACCAATCCATCAACCACTGTAACTACATGGAACAACTCGGGCATGTACTTCGACAATATTGCCAAGGTAGAACTTCTTTCGACTAAATGGGAGTTAGTCGTTCGGTACAATTTGTCTAGTTATTGGCAAGAAATCAATAACGTGGAGAAAGGTTTGAGCTTGCTTGACAGGGCCTGCAAAAACGTACACCTAATTAAATGTGATCTCATATTACAACAGCTGCATTGGCAGTTTAACAACATTATCCAAGACAACGAATTGATCACGCATACAGACATTAGTCAACGGAGAACGAGACGTGGAGTAGGCGATACCATTGGGTACATAATGGGGGACATGTTCGGTGTATTGTCACAAAGAGAGGCAGAACAGTATGAACAGCAGTTCGATCACATACAGGAAAATGAAGCATACACTCTAAAACTGCTAACAAATCAAACCTCAATACTTGACAACACGTTGAAATTATTCAAACACAGTAACAACATCACCGCCGAACAATTAAAACAGCTAATGGAGGCACAACAACATTTCGACGCCGAGTTAGCACTCCTCAATGAGTACCGAACCCACCAAGATAAAGCATTAGCTGTCATTCTTTTATCCCTCCAATTGGGTCTAGTGATAAAACATCTTGAAGATACACAAAAAGGATTAGTGGACGTACTTACAGGTGCGAAACATCAAATTATTCATCCATCGCTATTATCTCCGTTGCAGTTGGAGCAAGAGATGACCACTATACTTAAACACCTTCCGAAAACTTGCACTATTCCAGGACATGGGATTTTAGAGTTACACAACTTGTATCGACTAATGACCATAAGGACAAGAGTAACCAAAAACAACGTAATAATCGTGATACAAATACCCTTTGTGCAATCGTGGGACTATCAGCTCTACGAGGCTATCTCTGCCCCAATTTTTCTCAACGATTCTCAAATAAAAATAAAGCCTAATAAAGCCTAACTAAGCAAGTGCAATGAACTACCTGATGGTTTATTGATATGTGACGTTGCAAAGTTGCATACCCAACAAAGCGAACGGAATCAATGTGAGATATCAACGTTTCTCAAGGCAAAGGTCCCACATCCAAGCTGCAGCACTGAGGTCACGAAAGCAGCAAACTATTTCATCAAGCTACACGCTGCCAATCAATGGATTTTCGGAGTCAACCAAAGCATAATCGTGGATATAATTTGCAGGTCCAGAATACAGCCCACCGCACTAGAGCGTTATGGCATCATACAACTACAGCCAGGGTGTATTCTTAAGAGCAATACCGTACATCTATATGCAATCAGCACCAAAGGTAGTGAGCGGAATGGGTCATACATCCCTGCGTTTAATATATCGGTACTCACGCAGTCGCTTGATAAAGCGCACCGTTTGACATCTGCGCATCAAATCAGCTTCACCATCACCACACCCGACACTACACAATTAGAACAGGAAATAAGAGCTCAACAATTGGATGAATCAGTAGCCATGGATCAACACCACGTCCACCACTACGTGATGACTCATCTCGCTTTCTGGACGTTGCTCGCCCTTGGAATATTCTTACTCATACGGTGCGTAAAGGGTAGACGACATAGTGCACAAACAACAGGAACCTGTGGCCGGCTCCCAACATGTTCAACAGAACACGGCACCTCTGTATAATTTGTATAATACAAGGGCATAAAGGGTTGTGACCTAAATATGTGCGATAATATGTAAATCCGCACATAATTCATTTGTTGCATGTTAATGCAAAAATACATTCTTTATCAATATTTATTGTAATTCAATATTCATCTAAAACACATTTTTATATATATTCGACACCTAGTTGAATATTGCCTCATACTCGCTGAGTTATCATTTAAGTCAATAGTTTAAGCTATAATGTAAAATGTATAAATACCGTGAATATTGTTGTGTCATCCTCCGTGTATTGTGTGTGTCACCCGCGGTAATCCAAATAATCAAATCCCACAAACATTAAGAAATCTGTATAGGAACCATGCGCAGATTTTAGCGAAAAAAAAAACTAGATATAATTTTTTTTCGATTAAATAAAAATAAATGATTGCAACCAAACTGCTATACAAGTTTTGTGCCTGCAACCAACAAAAAAACTCAATAAATTAAGACAAAAATTTTATCAGTACATATGGAGGTACAGATAAAATTTTTTTGTTATTTTCAAAGCAAAAATTATTTTGGTTGATAAAAAAAATAAAAACTCGATATATTTAGTAATATAAACTTTAGTTAAAAATACACAAAGTTTTATATTTAATTTAATTTTTTCGAGAAATGGAATGACATTTGAAAATCGTGTGCATGATAATATACATTTTCAGTCACATTTGATTGAATGGATACGGTACATCTCTTCAAAACTAATAAAAAATCATATTCAGATAAATTTATTGAAATGAAAATTAAAATCATCTTACTTTTTATCAGTATATCGAAAGAGTTTAATCTAGCTCACATCCTTTCCCGTAAAATTATACAATATATCATGCGATATATTTCAATATTTATGGCACTCGAAACGGACCACACTAATTTTGTTGGTTAAATTAAAAGTATAGGCTTTAAATATATTAGTTAATACAATAATAACTTATATACTTTTTTAATTATTTAAGTGTGTTAAAATAAATTAAATTTAAAACACAACAAAAAATTTAACCGCCAATGCGAAACGTCAAATTGAATTATGTAAACATAAACAAAATGAACATACGAGTACGTTGCACACACGTCTGCTTCAAAAAATGAAATATTCAAAATTGAACGTGCGTTTTTCTAGCAACTACAAGAAATTATATCGAATTTTTTTTTCGCTAAAATTTGCGCATGGTTCCTATACTGGATAGAGGGTAGATTTACGACCTACTTAGACGCTGTCCAGATTTACATTCGGGTTTGCCAAAGTATTTGTATGAAAAACTGAATTTTTCAAAATCTCTGCGCACGGGAAATATCAATCTGCCTATTAGCAGAACTAATATATATAATAATTCTGGTTTATTGAACGCATTTGTTACTTGGAATGGTTTATCTATGGATTTAAAGCAAATAAATTCTTTTGAAAAATTTAAAATTTCAATTTTTGATGTAATTAGACAGAAACATGGTTACGAGTAATTATTATGTATGTACATATTATGTAAATATTGTATATAATATGTAAATACTTTTACTATGGTTTTGTGTAATTTAAATTTGTTTATTTTTGTTTGTGTACTTGTAAATATGTCTGTAACATAAAAGCTTAGTCTTAAGTTATGGTTTAATAAATATAATATTATTATTATTATTATTAATATACAATTTTTTGGGAAAAACTATACAAATTCAACCGGAACCATGCCCTTTACAGCCAACTATGGCACAAGTAACAAAATTCATTCTGTATTATATAATTTTTCAGATGGAATCTTATAAATCCAGTCCGAACCTATTATATCGAGCCAGAATCATACTACCGCTAAACCAATTATGGCATAAGAAGCACGATGTATTGTGCATCATTGAGCACTAATTATTTATTCAGCCGGAACCTTAAAAATTATCCGGAGTCTAACAAAGCCAGCCGGAACCATATCCTCTTCAGCCAAATCAACAATGGCACAAGCAGGACAATGGGTTGTACACTATATATTTTTGCAGCTAAACTATAATGCCATCCAGAACCATAAAAATCCAGTCGAAACAAAATGTTTACATAAATTATTTTACAACATATGATTTTTTTGGGAAGATCAAAACGTTATGCACTACAATGCTAACCCAACCGTTAGGGTTGTCCGAAACCTTGAACCGGATAAACCTTTAGTTATAGCCAAAGCCAGCACAGCTACGTAGGCAGCGATTTTGATAAGCGCAACAGAAAGACACGCCGTTTACAAATCAACTGTGGTTGTGTAATCGCAGCTATTTCGGGGTTTGTTTTAGCACTTTTGTTAAAATCGAAAACGTTCACATTAAAATTACTTTAAAATTTCATGGAATGTTACCGGTGCTGGTGATTTTTTTCCATGATTTGCATTTTGATAATTGTGGTAACTATAGAATAACCGGATAGAAAACGACAATGCTCTAAAATATTTTAAATTAATTTTGCAACAATACCGGTCTAGATCAGTTTTCAAAAATCTAAGTGAAAATGACTTTTTTTTAACCGATAACTCTTTTTCAATAAAAACTCGATCCCAGTACAGCACATTTGGATCGACATCGGTCGGTTTTCGCAATTATTTTTAACCTTTACGAAACAACTTTATATTTCAGCAAAATTCGTCGTATCTACGGTCCATGCAAATTGGTTTCGGAACAAAATTCATAAAGAGTGCGCCATCTTTTGGTTAGTTTTTGAACTCATAACTCTGATGTCAACAAGTCAAATGATAGAAAATCAGTATTATATTCCCGGTGAAATATTGAAAAATCTGTCGTCAGTGGCCGATACTACAGCACACAGTCCAGCTCGTTCGACTAAAAATTTTACCTCAAACCGCTGTCGTTCACAAGAATTGAACGTCAGCGATAAGAGTTTGCGAAGAATTTTAGCCAAACACCTGGGTATGAAGGTCTACAATGTTCGTATATGGGACATCCACACGTGACAATTAAGAAACCAACACACCCAAAACGAGTAACTATTTGGTAAGAAATATGGTCCATAGAAACCATAGAGCCATGTTTCTTCGAAAATAAGCAAGGAGCCGCACTAACAGTTAATGGCGAGATTGGGCAATATTTGGTTCCAAAAGGATGGCGCCACTGCCCACAAAGCAATGGTTGAAATGACGTTTTGTGCTCTATCCGAAATGGCGAAGTCAACTGGCCACATAGGAGCAGTGATTTGACTCCAGTGCCAAAACAAATTTTATACTAATCACCCATAGACGATTGAACAATTGGGGCAACAGAATGGGTACTGAAGATGCGGGAAGTGTACTCTCAAAAATAACGTACTCATTCATTTTTAAAACGAAGTGAAAGTTGCCGCACCCTGTTTACGTATACTTTTTTCATTAATTGGGAGATTGTATCAAAATTTTGTGGAAAAATCTTTAGCAGTTTCAATGGGAGCTACAATTTTTACAATGCTCTTATTCTACGGGTTGAAGGAAGATTGGCAAATAGCACCGCGACATTTTCGACCTATTCTAAAATATTTATATAAAATTATTATTGTTTCGACCTAAACACGTGCATTATCAAAACCGGGGCAAACCCGATAGAAAACCAAAATCAATCAAGATTTACACCCCCGCATTCAAACATTTTGAATATTAAATCATCTGTCTTATGATATTTATAAAATATTTTTTAATAATTTCATTCAAATATCCTCTTGATTTACATTTCATCTCCATCGCCTTATAGCCCATTGTTCCACCAACCTCTCCATAGCCGCATAAAAAGAGCTTACGAAATAAAAAAAATAAATTGCGTTGGATGTTTGCTTTGGAATCGCAATAATTTATTTAAAATCTATTTGTTTTGAACGATTGCCAAGAGCCAACCAATAAAAAATAATTTTGCCGAAAAACAACAAAAAGCTTTATGCTGCTGAATAGTATCTAGCTACGTTTTACTGAGCTTTTTTTATGCTTTCGATCAATTCACATACACATCTTTGGAAATTAAATTATTATCACATATTACAGTATACAGAAAAAAGAAATTTGGTCGAGCAGAAAATAATTTGTGTAGGATACTCGTATAATAGTTTTGTAGAAATTTAGCTTAAAATAATCTGGGTCAAATCTGGGCACTAAACAAACAAAACAAAACAAACTACATATCTGTATATAAAGTTATGAATGAATAAGATTTGTATAAGCGAGTTGTTGTTGCGTTTATAAAACTATTCGAAAGATGAATCATTTACAATTTTTATTTTGCTTGTTGTGATGTTGTACCAAACTAAAAGTGATGCAATCCGATATACATGTATATGAAATAAAATACACATCGAACGACTCATAGATAGTGGGTGTATATAGTGGGAGGTAGCCTGATTAGTATTCCACACATTTTTTCCATATCGCATTGAATTTTGAAGATTAAATTGCTTGTGACGAAAGGAAATGGATTTTGCTTTATGAAATAATTTCATTGAAAAATATAAAAAATTACAACTCTGCGTATTCTGTATGTCTTATATGCACAGTAAAACCGCCTCGCCGTATAGTACGTATAAAAATTTTGACTTTTTAAAAGTTTATTATGTTTGGGGGGGGGGGGGGGGGATTTCCTTATTTTATGTGTTATTTTATTAGTACGAAATGATGATGAATTGTTTATGATTAATTTTATACGTATACAGTAGTTCAACTAATGAAATCCATTATCCTATGTCATAAAATCTAGGAATGTCCAGTACCAGAAAATGGGAATCCCACGGGTAGTAAAGGAGAATAAAGCCAGGAATTTTGCGCTTCAACTTGATTTCCAAAATAATTAGTTCTATACGAATGTGAAAAAATTCTAATCTTTTGCAATTTTCATTAATTGTGTTTGCTTCGTGATATTACCTGGATAAGACGGAAAATTGTAGAAGATTAGAGTTTTATTGAATATGAAATTTTATTAAAATTAACTGGATAATATTGAGCCGTTTGATTTCGACTAAAATAAATGTTTAATTTGACTCAAAAATATATTTAAACCAATTATCAAGCTTACTGTACAAATTTGTAGAAATTCATGGAATGCAATTCGAATAATTTAAAAACCATCTTATGATTAATGACACAGAGAAAATACCCTCATTTACCGCTCACGAAGAAAAACATATTCAGATAGCAAAAATAAATCGTGTTCATAATTCCAAGCAACAAGTTATACAATTTAGTAGAAGAAACTATTTTTTAAGAATTCTTGAAAATAATATATCCCTAGAGATCAAACATAACCTCAGGTGCATGGGCTATTATTTCTGGACCATTTAGAAAAAGTAATCAGGAGCTCCCCATCCAGGGGTGGGGACAATATATAGAATTTTGTATTATGACCATAAATATAATAGAAGCTTTTACGCCAACCCCTTAGGAATATCCCTAGCGATCTTAACACAGATATATAACGTGCTAATTGGGAAGGGTGGGGAAAATATGGAGCATTTTCTATTATGAACTAATATAGTAAACATTCTTAGGCCAACTGAGATATTCTTAGAGATTTCAACACAACCTCAGGTGTATGGTGTGTTAGTTTGGGACCATGCCTATTATAAAAACTAATTTATTTATACAATTTAAAATTATGGCCAAATAACAAAAAATTACAGGTATATGGTAATTTAGCTGGGAACCATTTCAGCTAGAAAAAATAATCAGGAACTCTTCATCCAGGGGAAAGGACAATTTAGCTAATTTTGTTTTATTGCCAAATATAATAAAAATTCTTAGGCCAATTAGAGATCTCAACACAATCTCAGACATATGAGGTGTTAGTTAGAAACCATATCAGTAAGAAGGGTGGGGGTAATTAAGAGAATTTTGTATTATGAACAAATACAAATACATTTTTTTATACTAACTGATATCTCAGTAAACGAAAGATCTGAACACAACCTCAGGTATAACGAGTGATAGTTGGAAACCATGTCAGTGAGTAACAATATTCAGCAGCTCCTCATAGAGGCGTGAGGACATTTTATAAAAATTTGTATTATGACCAAACTTAATGGAAAAGTTAAGGCCAGTTAAGGTATCCCTTGAGATCTTTTTCCATGGGACCATGTCAGTTAGACAAAACAATCACTCGTGGATGGGGAGCTTCTGATATTTTTTTTCTAATTGACGTGATCCCCATCCAACACCCCATATTCCTGTCATTGTGTTAAGATTCCTCAATTGTTCTAAGATTTTTTATTATATTTAAAGAAGAAGGTAATAAATTTTTTTCTGACAGGCATAGTCCTTAACTAACACCTCATATACCTAAGGTTGTGTTAAGATCTTTAGGGATGCCCGAGTTGGCCTATTAATACTTAATATATTGGATCGTAATACAAAATTCTTTTAAATGTTCCCACCCATGGATGGGGCTCGTGATTTTGTTGTTGTTTAAATCAGTAAATTATATTTCTCAATTCAAACAAACGACAGCCCAAATTCAAAATTTTAGTATTTTTTGCTTAAACCGAGCAACATTTCATTTATTTGATAATATTTTTTTATAAAATTTAGTTATATTCCAATTATTAAATTAAGATTTTTTTGTTTGAATCAAGCAATGCTAGTGTGTTTTAATATCAGTCAAAAACTTACTAAATATATGCAACTACGTTAATCAATCGCTCACAATTAAACAAAAATTATTAATGCCAAAATTAATGTTTCGTTTGTTTAATTGGAGACAGTTTTTGCTTAAATTATATTTATTAATCGTTCACTGAAAAAATGTTTTTTTTATAGCTTATTGAACCATTTTATGTATTAGCTTAAATAATTAAATTCTAAAATAAATAAATCTTGTATTAAAAAAGACGATATGAAGTGTTTTTGAAGTTGTATTTTAGAGTCCCAACAAATACAACTGTGATTATTAATAAAGGGTGATTTTTTTGTGGTTAGGATTTTCATGCATTAGTATTTGACAGATCACGCGGGATTTTAGACAAGGTGTCAAAGAGAAAGATGCTCAGTATGCTTTGACATTTCATAATGAATAGACTTACTAACGAGCAACGCTTGCAAATAATTGAATTATATTACAAAAATCAGTGTTCGGTTCGAAAAGTGTTTCGCGATTTACGTCCGATTTATGGTCTACATAATCGACCAAGTGAGCAAACAATTAATGCGATTGTGACCAAGTTTCGCACTCAGTTTACTTTATTGGACATTAAACCAACCACACGAATGCGTACAGTGCGTACAGAAGAGAATATTGCGTCTGTTTCTGAGAGTGTTGCTGAAGACCGTGAAATGTCGATTCGTCGCCGTTCGCAGCAATTGGGTTTGTGTTATTCGACGACATGGAAGATTTTACGCAAAGATCTTGGTGTAAAACCGTATAAAATACAGCTCCTGCAAGAACTGAAGCCGAACGATCTGCCACAACGTCGAATTTTCAGTGAATGGGCCCTAGAAAAGTTGGCAGAAAATCCGCTTTTTTATCGACAAATTTTGTTCAGCGATGAGGCTCATTTCTGGTTGAATGGCTACGTAAATAAGCAAAATTGCCGCATTTGGAGTGAAGAGCAACCAGAAGCCGTTCAAGAACTGCCCATGCATCCCGAAAAATGCACTGTTTGGTGTGGTTTGTACGCTGGTGGAATCATTGGACCGTATTTTTTCAAAGATGCTGTTGGACGCAACGTTACTGTGAATGGCGATCGCTATCGTTCGATGCTAACAAACTTTTTGTTGCCAAAAATGGAAGAACTGAACTTAGTTGACATGTGGTTTCAACAAGATGGCGCTACATGCCACACAGCTCGCGATTCTATGGCCATTTTGAGGGAAAACTTCGGAGAACAATTCATCTCAAGAAATGGCCCGGTAAGTTGGCCACCAAGATCATGCGATTTGACGCCTTTAGACTATTTTTTGTGGGGCTACGGAAATTGGATGAAAAAAAACTATTAAATTAATATAGTAAAACTTAAAACTATTCCAATATTCCAATGAAATAAAAATTAAAAGTAAAATCAAATTTGCGCATTGAACGATAATAGGGATTTGTATTTGCAACGCGCTAAAATCCCGAAACATCCTAACCGACGCAACACTATCAACGAGACCACTCATTTACATCATCATGTAAATAGTACGGATAAGGTTTCTATCGTTGCTTGTTGAATTGTTTAAATGTTTTGAATTCGAAAATCGTGTACTGAACTTGGATTAGATGTTATTTTGAGGTTCTCGTTTTACTGGACTCCTTCGATTCCAACGAGCTCGCACTCGTTGGTAAGTTTCCCTTGACAAATTTTAAACAATTTTGGCAATTGGAGCTTCGAACATTTTAGGGATCCACATCCAAAGCAAAATATGTTTAACATGGGCTGCTCACAATTCTGCTATTTGTGACCTACGTCGAGACAATCCCATCAGAGAGTTTATTTTTGAGACAATCCCACCACAGGGTTGATTTCTGATGAAACGCTTTTAGAAACTTCCGAACGTTCATACCGATTTGAATTTTGTCAATCTTGACAATTTTTTGATTTTTTTTGGTTGCTAATTTGATGTTTTTCTATTTGCAGGTCTAGTCGTAACCTGATTGCTCCCATAGCTATCGCACTGATTTGATGGCGATACAGCAATGTAAGATATTTCAGGGCGGAATACATATATGACTGAACATGCTCACAATTTGCGGCTCTGAAAGCCGCGTTTGCAACCATGCGTTCTTTTTTTTAATGTTTGGGGAACATCGGAAAACCTCTCTCCCTCAAAATTTGGGTCATTTATTTATTCGTTAGATGTACTGAAGGAAGTGAATTTCTCATACTAGCCCATATTTCTGATACTACCCCATATTGGATGATCTGATTTGTAAACTCAGTACCAATCCTCAGGTGTTTTTGTTAAAAAAGAAATTATAAAATCTTAGTTTAATATTCCTTCGAGAACCCGTCACCATTGCCATCTCTTCAAGTCTGTAACAAAATCATGCACGTTAAGTGTATTCGTTCCGTCAAAGGACAAATTCCATTTTGGCGGATCTTATAAAAATTAACTAATTTATACTGTGCAATATTTTGATTTCTCTGGATTGGAAATCCGCGATAGAACCCTTTAATTTTTTTCGTTCAAGGAATTGATCATGTGGCAGGCTGTTCTGTTGGACCCGAGGTGGCATTCTTTTCATTAAAGGAGTGACAACAAATTGACTCATTTTCAATTTTTCAAATTTTTATAGCTTCCTTGATCATAAGTAGCTAATATGGAGACATGCTCCATCATGTCAGTACTGGTTCACACCAGTGGCATGAAACACAAAGGGAGACCAGTAAAGTTTGAAAACGCTGAGTTGGAGGCGTTATTTGACCAAGGTACATGTCAAACTCCAAAAGACTTTGTAGAAATTTTGGAAGTGACTCAACAAGCGATTTAAAACCGTCTCAAGACCAAAAATGCAAATTCCACCGATGAATTTTATTTTGTGATACGCAGTTTAGCTAGTGAAATTTCTATTTTCCGTTACACATTTTCACTGCATTTTTATCTTTAGGTACGATAAAATTTTTAACTTGAAGCTATAAAATATAACAATTTAACAGAAAGTCGACAAAATATGACATTTCAACTGCGTAATAGCTTTAGCTTGGTAAGTTTAAGGTTTTGCGACACTGGTAACATAATAGTATAAGACATCATTCGAATGGCGTTGAAAATAGAATCTGTGATATGCTCGTATTATAGTTTTTGTAGCATCGATTTTTCCAAAACTTTTTATTTGTACATTCTTCCATGACATTAGTTTTTTTTTTGGGTTTGCTTTTTTGTGAATGGAATCATATGAATTTGGTTTTGATAAATTTACGTCACAAAGCTCTAAAGATTTCTTTCACTTTGCGTTCTTAGTTTGTTATTTTATTTTTTTTTTATTTTTTTTTTGCAAGGCAATGAGCGTATATCCTTGAATATATTTTTATCGTGTAGATGTGTTTGAGCAATAAGTATCCTTGGTTTTATGACGACGCAATATAACAAATATTTTGGTATATAAATTGAATTTTTATTTTATGGTTTGGTGTGAAGATGTTCAATGACGTCAGTGTTCGACTTTTTTGCTCGCAGAAAGGTTAAATCTTTTGGGACAGAACGCACCGGATTTTGAAATATTTTCGAGTTAATAAACCGTGTATCAAAATGTGTAATGGAATAATGAATTTGTGTTCTTAAGAAAAGTGAAAACATCGTTTTTGTTCTTGTAAATGTTTCAAGGTATTCCCTCGTGGTGGCACATATTTAGAGATTACCTTGTCTTTTATCAAAGAGGACGAATCTTAATGGTAATGTTTTAAGGCATCTAAGCCATTTAATAATTTGAAATCATACTGTAAATTTCATAAATGTTTGTCAGTCTGTCTGTATACCCAGAAAGAATTTGCATATTTCAGAGGGAAAAGTAAATGCCAAAAGAACTCTTCAATCGGTTTTGTGCTCCCTTTTAGCTATCAGAAGCTGGATTTTTTAACTTTCGGGCAGCTCATACAAACGCAATTCCATTATCACAGTAAATACTTCAGGTGAAACCTCTCACTGTTACGTATCGGCTCTGCATAATCCGCACCGCATCTGCTGAATCGTCTTATTGGTGATAACCGTGATTTTGGTACACCTCTCATAATTTGCGCCGTGTTATTTCTCCTTTGATACATTTTCGCAGTTCTGGTCTGATGTGATTGCGACTTTTTTGAATTAGATAGGATGTAGGAAGGCAAAAACCGGGATGAAGATATTTCTGGTGGAAGAAAGTCATTATAAGGAAAAAGCAGTTTGACTTGGGCAGAATGATTTGGTGTCTTTGGTGTATTGATGGCGTCCTCCAACTCCCAAAATTCCAGTTTCTAAGAAAGGATTAAGACATGCGATCTTACTCTTTCCCCTAATGGTATTATTTTTGGCTAATTTTACGATTTCTTGAATTTGTTCTTTGTTTCCGTCGTTTTCTGGGACGTTGCGTTAGAATTTCGTGTAAATGTTCTCCCTTTACCTCAAATTCGTAGCTGAGTATCCTAATAAATTTGTTGTGCGATGATTTTTTTTTTTCATCGGTCGCAGAAAAGTAATTCATTGACCACAGTTAGAATCCTGGATCAGCCATTATGGGACATACAACTGTTCTTCTTCTAATATTCAGATGTTCTTTTCGCGATGAATGTTTTCTATGTTGGTTCGACATCTGAAAGTCATATGAGTTGAGGAATCAGTTCAGTCATAAAATATCCATTGTGGTCAGGAGACCTCCATTTCTTCACAGAAGAGTATAAATTACAAAAGCTTTTGGAAATTTATGTACGTCTTTTGGCAGGCGAACATTTTTCATCCAATTGAACGGTAAAAGTAAAAGAATCCTTGAGTGAATTCCACTGTAAGCCGAGTATCTTTCTCATAGCTGTAACTCCTTGAAAATCGACAACTTGTGACTTGTCTGCAACATGTTCTCGCACTTTACGACTGTTGGATTTCCATTTGAGTAAGTATAATTCACCGGATTTTAAAGCATCGATCAACCGTATCTGCTCCACTGATTAAGTCATCAACATAGAAATCATGTAATACTGTTGATTGAATATTTGGTTGATCACAGTTTACCGCTGTTTGTTGAAGAGCCCTGTTGCTCGAAACAGCTCGAACTTGCCAGCCCGAAGATCACTGTGGTGAGTCTTTAATGGTTTAATTTGTCACTTGGATTTTCTCGCTGTAACACCCGGTGGTACTCCGTATCACGTTCATCAATAAACACCTGCCGGTACATTTTTCGGTTTATTCAAAGAATTGACCATAGTGAAGTTGTTTTATTGCAAGATCTATCAAACACTACTAGGAGTTATCGTAGTCGAGTTTGTCCTTCATTTATAACGCGGTGATGCAGCAAGTTCTCAAGTCTCCTGTGAGTAGTTTTGAATTGTTCTTCACATTGAAACTCTTCTGCTGCGTATATTTTACACTTATTAGTCTATGATTAGTTACATACTGAAATTGCACCCCACGAAACTAGATTCTGATGACAACCAATTATTTGTATTGAAAAGTTTCGGGATCCAAACATTTTCTATTGTTTGGTTACTATCGCATCAATCATAGACATGACTGCGAAATCCTAAAACAACTGGGTGACAGGTGACAAGTATCTGAAGGTGAAATTCTATTCCCCTTGTGGAAAACGCTAAAAAGTACAATTTGAGATCAAACAATAGGCCGTGTAACGACTATCGAATCATTGTACAATAAATAAAATTGAAATTGACAATAAAATTGCATCATTTTTTCCAACCTAATTTTTTGTGATGCTAAAATTATTTTTCCTATTCCAAATTAAGATGGGGTCAGATACTGTCCCTTTGACCGCGATTCTACACATAGATCAAATGTTGTTAGCATGCGTAGAAGGACAAGATTCTCTGGAATTCCAGGCGTGAAACACTGATCAGTTGTTGATCGGTTGGGGCGAACCGTAGAAAAATGATTCAGAATTAGAACAATAGCAGGCACTTTCTAGGCGGCGAATGAATTAAAAAGTAAATTTTCTCAATTTAAATCCAACTGTTTTTAGTATGGCAATAATATCCGAAACTCTATATTTCTTGCTTCGTTTGTGGAGCCGGCCCCTGAAATGAGATCATCTATTTAGAAATTTTTCTTAATGATCTTTGATGCCTCTGGATACTCCTGAGCATAATGTAAGGATATTTATAGCAGCGTTCTTGAGACCAAAAATGGTGCACTCGCTTTTCCGTATACTATTGTCAGTAGATTCGTTGATACTTGTTGTCTTCCGGATGAATACAAATTTGCCGGAACATTTTCTCAATGCCCCAAGAAAATCAGTCGCATGCAATAATAAACGTTGCATAATCAATAGATTTGGAAATCAAATTTCAAAAGATCGACATGTGGGTAGGTTTTCTGGCATGTTCATGGTACGTTCTCTGAAAGGCACAGACGAATCAAACGATTCCTGGGATCAGCTATATTTATAAATAACGGCTCTTTTACAAAGGAGTTGTTGTAACAAATTTCAATTGAAAAATCTGTTAACAAATTTCTAAAGATTGACGTGTAGCGCATTCGGCTTAATAATTTTCGCCGCAAATTAGGTTGTATGGACGTGTGCGGCGCACGAAAACGTCACAAAAATGTATGCCATATTCAACGCACACAATCCAATATTTGTCGGTTCTTTAAATTTTTTAAATGTGAAGCGAATTCTTAATATACAAAAAAATTAATTTTGACTGACGGCTAGCCGTCAATTATTTCCACATATGGCTTGAGCACTAAACATAAGCGGCATTTGTTGCATGCAACAAATTTGGAATATTTTGTTATATAGGTAAATGTTAATTTGTTTTTTGTTCGGTCGATAAAGTTCGTTTTTGTTATTCGAGTTACCAGATAGACACTTGTTGTAATGTCTAATTCGAAAAATTTTGTATGACGAATGATTGTATACACAAAACATGGGTAAAATCAAAATTCCTCTCCCTCTCCCCTATAACCATCTGACATCAAATCCACCCCAAACTTCTAATTAAAATCGCCCTAGTGCAATCGGCCATCGAATTGGTAAAGCGGTGTTTCTGTTGCAAATCCTCCAATGACAAACTATTTTATCGACGGAACATCATTATCGAACCTCATTAAATCAACTCCAAACTTAGAATTAAAATTTAACTAGAGTCATTAGCTATATAGAGATTTGGAACAGTCAGACAGACACCGGTCATATGGTACGATCTCGAACGGTGGATACCTTTAACCTCATCAAACCCACTCCACACATATAATTAAATTCTACTTAGCGTTATAGTCCATCGAATTGATACAATCAGATAGGCGCTCATCTGGCAAAACTTAAGTTTACAAACCCATCACTTGCCGAGCGTTAGTCTCGCAAAAACTCTAGAACGGCTCTGTCGATTTAGATGATGCTTTTTTTGATTCGATGCTTTTCTTCGTCTCAACCACAAAAAAAAAGGAAAATCCAAGAAAATTCGCAAAAAAGCAAGGGAAACCCGGATAAACTAAAAAAAATTCAAGAAAATTCGGAAAAACTAAAAGGAAAAAAACGAAAAATCGAAAACGCAAGTTTTGTATGGGATTTTTGTACAGAAATTTGTTATGGGACAAAAGGTGCAGTGATTAAAGCTTCTCCCATTTTTGAGACACTTGGATCTGCTGGTTTAGGAAAAAACGAAATTCACAAAAAACCAAAGGAAAAACCGGAAAATCGAAAAAACAGGAAAATCAAAGAAAATTCGGTAAAACCCAAAAGAAAAAACGAAAATTCAAAAAAAAGAAATGCGCAAACGCGTAATCGAAATTCGCAAACGTGAAATCCAAATTCGCAAACGCGAGTTTTTTAGGGGTTTTTTGTATGGGTCAAGTGGTGCAGCGATTAAAGCTACGGCTCTTGGACCGAGAATGGTTTAGGAAAAAAGAAAATTCGGTAAAAATAAATGGAAAACCCGAAAAATCAGAAAATCGAAGAAAATTAAAACCTAAAGGAAATATCGGAAAATTAAAACCTAAAGGAAATATCGGAAAATTAAAACCTAAAGGAAAAATCGGAAAATCGAAAAAAATCGGGAAACCGAAATTTGCGCTTTGTATGGGAATTCACTTAACACCACCATGACCAATGAGAACTGTATTTCGACAATGAGCATTCATTTATAGTCACACCTACGGCTCTTGGACCGAGAATGGTTTAGGAAAAAAGAAAATTCGGAAAAAATTATTGGAAAACCCGGAAAATCGAAAAATCAGAAAATCGAAGAAAATTAAAACCTAAAGGAAAAATCGGAAAATGAGCATTCATTTATAGTCACAGCTACGGCTCTTGGACCGAGAATGGTTTAGGAAAAAAGAAAATTCTAAAAAAATTAATGGAAAACCCGGAAAATCGAAAAAATCAGAAAATCGAAGAAAATTAAAATCTAAAGGAAAAATCGGAAAATTAAAACCTAAAGGAAAAATCGTAAAATCGAAAAAAATCGGGAAACCGACATTTGCGCTTTGTATGGGAATTCACTTAACACCACCAATGAGAACTGTATTTCGACAATGAGCATTCATTTATACTCACAGCTACGGCTCTTGGACCGAGAATGGTTTAGGAAAAAAGAAAATTCGGAAAAAAATATTGGAAAACCCGGAAAATCGAAAAATCAGAAAATCGAAGAAAATTAAAACCTAAAGGAAAAATCGGAAAATGAGCATTCATTTATATTCACAGCTACGGCTCTTGGACCGAGAATGGTTTAGGAAAAAAGAAAATTCGAAAAAAAATAATAGAAAACCCGGAAAATCGAAAAAATCAGAAAATCGAAGAAAATTAAAATCTAAAGGAAAAATCGGAAAATTAAAACCTAAAGGAAAAATTGGAAAATTGAAAAAAATCGGGAAACCGAAATTTGCGCTTTGTATGGGAATTCACTTAACACCACCAATGAGAACTGTATTTCGACAATGAGCATTCATTTATAGTCACAGCTACGGCTCTTGGACCGAGAATGGTTAAGGAAAAAAGAAAATTCGGAAAAATTAATGGAAAACCTGGAAAATCGAAAAAATCAGAAAATCGAAGAAAATTAAAACCTAAAGGAAAAATTGGAAAATTAAAACCTAAAGGAAAAATCGGAAAATCGAAAAAAATCGGGAAACCGAAATTTGCGCTT
Source organism: Nephrotoma appendiculata (assembly GCA_947310385.1). Classification (NCBI taxonomy): domain Eukaryota; kingdom Metazoa; phylum Arthropoda; class Insecta; order Diptera; family Tipulidae; genus Nephrotoma; species Nephrotoma appendiculata. The sequence continues at coordinate 104,168,838 of OX371223.1, forward strand.
TGTATGGGAATTCACTTAACACCACCAATGAGAACTGTATTTCGACAATGAGCATTCATTTATAGTCACAGCTACGGCTCTTGGACCGAGAATGGTTTAGGAAAAAAGAAAATTCTAAAAAAATTAATGGAAAACCCGGAAAATCGAAAAAATCAGAAAATCGAAGAAAATTAAAATCTAAAGGAAAAATCGGAAAATTAAAACCTAAAGGAAAAATCGTAAAATCGAAAAAAATCGGGAAACCGACATTTGCGCTTTGTATGGGAATTCACTTAACACCACCAATGAGAACTGTATTTCGACAATGAGCATTCATTTATACTCACAGCTACGGCTCTTGGACCGAGAATGGTTTAGGAAAAAAGAAAATTCGGAAAAAAATATTGGAAAACCCGGAAAATCGAAAAATCAGAAAATCGAAGAAAATTAAAACCTAAAGGAAAAATCGGAAAATGAGCATTCATTTATATTCACAGCTACGGCTCTTGGACCGAGAATGGTTTAGGAAAAAAGAAAATTCGAAAAAAAATAATAGAAAACCCGGAAAATCGAAAAAATCAGAAAATCGAAGAAAATTAAAATCTAAAGGAAAAATCGGAAAATTAAAACCTAAAGGAAAAATTGGAAAATTGAAAAAAATCGGGAAACCGAAATTTGCGCTTTGTATGGGAATTCACTTAACACCACCAATGAGAACTGTATTTCGACAATGAGCATTCATTTATAGTCACAGCTACGGCTCTTGGACCGAGAATGGTTAAGGAAAAAAGAAAATTCGGAAAAATTAATGGAAAACCTGGAAAATCGAAAAAATCAGAAAATCGAAGAAAATTAAAACCTAAAGGAAAAATTGGAAAATTAAAACCTAAAGGAAAAATCGGAAAATCGAAAAAAATCGGGAAACCGAAATTTGCGCTTTGTATGGGAATTCACTTAACACCACCAATGAGAACTGTATTTCGACAATGAGCATTCATTTATAGTCACAGCTACGGCTCTTGGACCGAGAATGGTTTAGGAAAAAAGAAAATTCGGTAAAAATAAATGGAAAACCCGAAAAATCAGAAAATCGAAGAAAATTAAAACCTTAAGGAAAAATCGGAAAATAAGCATTCATTTATAGTCACAGCTACGGCTCTTGGACCGAGAATGGTTTAGGAAAAAAGAAAATTCGAAAAAAATTAATGGAAAACCCGGAAAATCGAAAAAATCAGAAAATCGAAGAAAATTAAAACCTAAAGGAAAAATCGGAAAATGAGCATTCATTTATAGTCACAGCTACGGCTCTTAGATGTCGTTTAAAGTGGTTTTTTCATAAAAACATGTAGTGGATTTTGAGAACAGATTTGGTTAAACCGATTTTAATCACATTTTGTGAGCAATCATTTTGATCAGCTATTCTATTAAAAAGACTGAGATTGCCGTAAAACGAACTTTTCAGGCTTAGACATAACCACAAATTCGTTCTAATGTTTTTTAGCGAGGCTTGAATAGTTTTGATATACAAGAAATTTCAATATTGTAAAGTTGTAAGTGAAGAATAACAAGGTAATTTCGACAAAATTTGTTCGTGTTGATACAAGTGAATGTGAAAACAATTCCGCGCCATTTTACTATGTTCATTACAATACAATGCCTATAAAGTTAACATGTAGAAATGAAGGTTTTGTAGAAATAGTTCCAATAACAAAGTAATTAATTATCGTATTAATTATCTTTGCGGTGTAGACAATACGGCATAACGCTGCGTAAAACCAACATGGGTTCACAATTGCGTTAATTTTCATCACCGAACGTATATTAAAATGATACAAAATCTTTTTTAAATTCTGCCCTTAAAGGGATTCAAACCTGGTACTTCCCGATGCAAACGAAAAAGCTTTAACCACTATGCCTTTTGGTCGGTTTACGTTTGATAAGTTTTACGTTTGGCCGACTATTCCATTGATTTCTCGTACTTGGCGTGCTGCTGATTACAAATTCAAATAACATAAACGAGAGTTTCGCTCATCACAAGAGTGGCAGCCGATTTTTTTACGTGCCAGGTAGACTCCCAAAATATACGCGAGGACGTAGAGGAAGAAGCTTTCAAATAATTCAAATATGATACGTTTTAAGATGAATCACTATAACTACAACCACTTCTCTTATCTTTTATTAAATTAAAACCGTTATTTGAAAATCAATAAACTTTTAATTACTCGGTATAATAATATGTATATAAAATTTTAATTTTCTGCTGAATATCTCCCACGCCTAAATGCGATAATGAAGCGCCTACACAATTCGTCAAGTCAAAATGTTTGAATTTTAATTAAATGCGGAAGCTAAATAACTGCATCTTCTTAAATTGAACTGTCTTAACCACAAACATAAATAAACACGCGCAACTCAATCGATATCTATAAATAAACAAGACATTCACAAATTTCATTAAGCAAAAAGTTACAAAAGGAATGTCTGAAAACTATAACTAGATAGTTACGTCTTGTTTGAGTTGAGAACTAAAATTTATTTTATGTCCTTTACAGATTAAAATGTTTCTTGGTATATGTATAACATCGTAAAACGTATACGTAAACATGTATATGTATCACATATGTACATTGTTACGTACACAATACACTTTATTTGGATAAAAATGTTAAACACGAGGAGCTCGAAATTGGTTGAAGGTTGTTAATCTACGTATTATAAACGTAAGAGGAGTGGGTTTGTTATTTCCTTAGATTTTCTTTCTGCCGACAATAAAAATTCAAACGAAATTCTATGACGTCAAACTATTTCATGTAAATTGTGGTGCTCATAAAAAGAAAAGGGGCATAAGCCGAGCATAAACCAAATTTATCTGGTTCGGTTTTCAATATTTGAGAAATTTGAGATTAATTGAATCCTTCAACACAAGAAGCTGTAGCGGCCTGTTTCTTCAACTACAAGAAATACCGCACTATATACATAATCACAAACGGACAATTCTCCGTATAAATAAGCAAAAGAATACGCAACAACATCTGGTCACTCTAGACGTTGGTGTTTACCGAACAGGTGATTTTTTCAATTTTTTTTTATTTTATTTAAAATAACGAAGTGAAAATAAAGTTAAAAATTGTTTATATCAAAAAAAGTTCATGATGTTTTATTCACTAAATTGCATTAAATTTAAAATACGAGTTTTATGAAATGGTGGCCTCAGCCCGCACCAGTCGTAAGTGCATTAGTTTCATAAATCGTACAAATTCCACTGGTCGATTTTTAGAAATACGTGCCCATTCCGATTTAGAAATAGTGTTAAAAGTTCGCAAGAAATATTTTCTCTGGTCGATCCACTCATCATAGAAATATTTTTTTTATATAAAAAAGTGCGATTAAAGAATTTTTAAGTGTGTGAAAATAACAAAATATAAAAGCAAAAGCATTTCATTGTCTTCAATAGTAATGGCCCATCAAAAGTTCAAGTTAAAGAACTATATAATATTTCATCGAACCCTTATAATAACGAAAGTAATTATTATTATCAGGACGTGTACTATCAAAATCAGGAATATGATAGTTCATACGAAGAACAAGAATCCGGTATGAATGAATATTTCGAAGAAAATCTACAAAGTCAAGATCAAAGTATCCCTATCATTGAGATTCAAGTCGAGGATTTTTGCCTAAAAGCCTCGGAAAATCAACATTCGGATACCTAAGTCTGAATAGCCACCACCAAAAAGGTTATCAATTACCTTATGTCGAATTAATCCTTAACGGACACCCCTATAAATTCTTAATAGATACTGGTTCTACAAAATCCTTTATTGATCTAAGTCTGATCCCAAGTAAATTCGTACAAAAAATAAATCCAGTAACCATATCTACTCTATTTAACGATACGACTGTTGATAAAATGGTCCAGTTAAAGGGTATTAAAGAATTTAAAACTAACGAGGAACTCGACTTCATCCTTTTCAAATTCCACAATTATTTTCATGGTCTAATTGGCATGGAAACCATGCAAAAATTAAAAATAACTCTTGATTTAGGACAATCTCTATTAATCCCTCCCTTAGTTCAAATCCCAATAAAATTTAAATTAAATTTCATGTCCGCAATTTACAATATCGCTCCGCGAAGCAAAATAATAGCAAGCGTACCTGTCACAATAGAAAATGGCGAGATATATATTAAGCCCCAAACTCCTAAACGGAAACCTAAACATACCCGAAGGTATATATACGAGTAAGGATAATTATGCTAAAGTGGAAGTCGTTAATTACAGACCACAAGCAAAAAAATTCGTGGTAGAACACCCAATAGAGTGTGAGGAAATTAGCAAATACCACACAGAAATTAATAACATCGAGCCCATAAAAGACTTTAATAATTCTGACATAAAACACCTAATTCGAACATCCCACCTTAACCATGAGGAAAAACGAAGTATAGAAAAACTCTGTACTCAATTCGAAGAGATATTTCAAAAGGAAGATAGTCAACTATCTTTCATCAATGCCATTAAGCACGACATTGAATTGGAAGATAACAAACCTATATACACTAAAAGCTATAGATATCCGTATATCCACAAACAAGAAGTGGAAAAACAGATTATAAGAAGTTGAACGAAAAAACAATTTCCGATAGGTACCCGCTACCCAATATAACGGACATACTAGACAAACTAGCAAAATGTTTGTACTTCACCACTCTGGATCTTGCTTCTGGTTTCCACCAGATAGAAGTTAATCCACGAGATATCCCTAAGACTGCATTCAGTGTTGAATTTGGTCATTACGAATTCGTTCGTATGCCATTCGGGCTCAAGAACGCCTCTAGCACGTTTCAATGTGTCATGGATCATGTTTTAGGAGAACTATAAGGTAAAATATGTCTCTGCTACATGGATGACATTATAATATTTTCTACGTCACTCCAGGAGCATATTAACAGCTTGAATAAGGTTTTTACTAAAGTACGAGACGCAAATCTAAAGGTACAACTTGATAAGAGTGAATTTTTCCATAAAGAAATCGCGTTCTTAGGTCATATTGTTACTTCAGGTCATATTGTTACTATTGTTAAAACCTAGTCCCGACAAGATCAGGGCAACTCAAAACTTCCCCATACCCAAAACTAAAAAGCAAATCAAAAGCTTTTTTGGTCTATTAGGGTATTACAGAAAGTTCATAAACGATTTCGCTTTCCTAACAAAACCCATGACAGAGTGTCTAAGGAAAGATTCTGAAATTGACTTTAATGAAAATTACATAAAATGCTTCGAAAATTGCAAACAATTGCTGTGTGAAAATCCAATATTGCAATACCCGGATTTTGAGCAACCATTCTTTTTAACAACCGATGCAAGCAATGTCGCTATAGGTGGTGTTCTATCCCTAGGTACAATAGAACAAGATTTGTCAATTTGTTATGCTTCGCGTACACTCCAGTGTTGTGCAATTGTATGTAAAAAACTGTTTTATATATTTTTTACGTAAAAAATGGTATTATACTTAAATTACTGTATAAAACGTATAATATTGTATAAAATCAAACGCGTATTTAAAAACCTTAGTTAAGTCGCAAACCTTAATATACGAAATGTAAATTTGTATCATATTTTTACATTTAATTTTATTCGATAAAAAATTTTAATAAAAGATGCTAAGTTAAATTAATATAAAATACGACATAAGCACAACTACAGAAGCCGTTGTCCAAATATACACTTCGCAAATGCAATTACTGCGAGGAACACTGCGTAAAACATTCGTAACCAATTCAAAAACATCAATTCTTACGTATATGAAAAAAAATTTGGATATATGATGTAAAATGAGAAATGGATTTGAAATTTTTGAATTTATTTATATTACTTCTAATTTATTAATTATTTTCGCTTGTAACGACAAGTAAATCTTTGATGTGTCTCGTGTTTTTAATGTTGACTATTTTTTAAGATTGCTTACTGCTGGCGCTATTTTCTATGATAGAATTTATCTGGTTCAACTCAACAACATTTCTCGAAACAGGTTGGCAATTGCATTGGAACGTCAGACACGAATATCGATTGATTTGAGTTCTGAATCCTATTTAACGACTTGCTCATGCACCAATTATGTAAGAATCCTTCCGCGTGGTTTTATTTTTGATTCGTGTCATCATTTCACGTAAACCTTGATCTTTTTTTTTTTTTTTTTTTTGATTGACTGATATGTGCGGAATTGTCTCAGTAATCTGTTTCTAGACAGTATACTGCGGAAGATGCATAAATTTATTTTTGGGTATGAATTGGGCCGGATTGGAATTCTAGCAAACTTTAGTTTTGGGAAGTTGGATTTGACTGGGCCACTTCTTAGCGGGTTAAGGCCGAGTTAGTTTCGGCTATGGTAGATGGAGGAACTGGATAGTTCCTTGGCCGATTTTTTTCGGATTTGTTTTGTAGAAAAATCCAGAACTTCATCCGAGATTTGTGTTGGAGTCTCGATTTAGCTCAGCATACCAGATTCGAACATGATTGGTTATGAAAGTGCCTAGCACGGCCGAATGATGGCCGTGTCGATGTGAATCCCAACTAAAAATAGAAAAAAATTTATAGAAACAAAAGGCACGTGTTTGTACATATTTTCCAATTGGAATAAATAATAATTCTTATTCGAAATAAAACAAAATTTTGCATTTATTATTAAATAAATATTAATTTTTTATTAGCACAAAAATATACAATTAAATTTTATAACACAAATTTTATAAATTAAATTTTAAGCACGTTCACCACGGTCACCATACGTCTTCCTTGTTAGTACGGAATTTAGTACGAAATTTGAGCAGTTTTTCCACACAGTGGAAAAATTGCATACTGGGTTGTTTTTCTATTCTAAAAAATAAGTTAGTAGCTGAGAAACAAACCATATTTTCTTTGAAAAAAAAATAATTTTATTTATATTTTTCTACAAATATTTTACTTTTAATTATAATTAATAAATTAGAAGAATTATAAATAAATTCAATTCAATTCAATTATTTAAAGTTCAATTCTCATTTTACATCATACCTATATCCAATTTTGTTTATATACTCGTAGATACGTAAGAATTGAGATTATGAACTATAAGTAATTTTGAATTAGTTACGAATAGTTTTTGTATTTTACATTTTGTAAAAAATTGTTATGTGTAAAATACGTATTTTACATGTAAAAAACCGAGTATATTACGTAACGTAAAAAACAGGCACAACACTGGTACACTCACAAAAACTGAGCAAAACTACTCGACCATCGAGAAGGAACTCTTAGCCATAGTGTGGGCAACAAAATATTTCAGACCATACTTATTTGGTCGTAAATTTACCATCATAACGGACCACAAACCTCTCACTTGGTTATTTTCACTAAAAGACCAAATTCCAAACTTGTGAGATGGCGATTAAAGTTAGAAGAGACGTCCCTTAAGCTAGCAGAACCCATACAGCAGAACATTACAAGATAGTATGGATAATTATAGGCTAATTAAATGCCCCACCCGTTTTTGACCAGACTCCACCCGTTTTTGAGCAGACTTCAGGTCATTTAATCTAAAGCCAGCAGAACCCAAATCGAAAATCGGACCAAAACCGAAATTAGAGCGAAAAACAAGATCTATGCAAATAATTTTAGGCTCACGATGGGCTAATCAAATGTCCCATTAAAAAATTTTGGGCTTCACCCGTTTTTGAGCAGACTTCAGGTCATTTAATCTAAAGCCAGCAGAACCCAAATTGAAAATCGGACCAAAACCGCAATTAAAACGAAAAACAAGATCTATTGATAAGCAAATAATTTTAGGCTCACTATGGGCTAATCGAATGCCCATTAAAAAATTTTGGGCTCCACCCGTTTTTGAGCAGACTTCAGGTCATTTAATCTAAATCCAGCAGCCATGATCTATTGATAAGCAAATAATTTTAGGCTCACTATGGGCGATTTAAATGCCCCATTAAAAAATTTTGGGCTCCACCCGTTTTTGACCAGACATCAGGTCATTTAATCTAAAGCCAGCTGAAACCAAATCGAAAATCGGACCAAACCCGAAATTAGAACGCAAAACATGATCTATTGATAAGCAAATAATTTTAGGCTCACTATGGGCTATTCAAATGACCCATTAAAAAGTTTTGGGCTCCACCCGTTTTTGACCAGACATCAGGTCATTTAATCTAAATCCAGCAGCCATGATCTATTGATAAGCAAATAATTTTAGGCTCACTATGGGCGATTTAAATGCCCCATTAAAAAATTTTGGTGTCCACCCGTTTTTGACCAGACATCAGGTCATTTAATCTAAAGCCAGCAGAAACCAAATCGGAAATCGGACCAAAACCGAAATTAGAACGCAAAACATGATCTATTGATAAGCAAATAATTTTAGGCTCACTATGGGCTATTCAAATGCACCATTAAAAAGTTTTGGGCTCCACCCGTTTTTGACCAGACTTCAGGTCATTTAATCTAAATCCAGCAGCCATGATCTATTGATAAGCAAATAATTTTAGGCTCACTATGGGCGATTTAAATGCTACATTAAAAAGGTTTGGGCTCCACCCGTTTTTGAGCAGACTTCAGGTCATTTAATCTAAAGCCAGCAGAACCCAAATCGAAAATCGGACCAAAACCGAAATTGGAACGCAAAACAAGATCTATTGATAAACAAATAATTTTAGGCTCACGATGGGTTATTCAAATGCCCCATTAAAAAATTTTGGGCTCCACCCGTTTTTGTCCAGACTTCAGGTCATTTAATCTAAAGCCAGCAGAACCCAAATCGAAAATCGGACCAAAACCGAAATTAGAACGCAAAACAAGATCTATTGATAAGCAAATAATTTTAGGCTTACGATGGGCTAATCAAATGCCACGTTAAAAAATTTTGGGCTCCACAGGGCTTTTTTGGGCTCCTTCAGTTTTGGTCCGATTTTTGATTTGGGTTCAGCTGGCTTTAGATTAAACGACCTGAAGTCTGGACAAAAACGGGTGGAGCCCAAAAATTTGTAATGGGGCATTTTATTAGCCCATAGTGAGCCTAAAATTATTTGCTTATCAATAGATCTTGTTTTGCGTTCTAATTTCGGTTTTGGTCCGATTTTCTATTTGGGTTCTGATGGCTTTAGATTAAATGACCTGAAAAGTCTGGACAAAAACGGGTGGAGCCCAAAATTTTTTAGTGGGGCATTTGAATAGCACATAGTGAGCCTAAAATTATTTGCTTATCAATAGATCTTGTTTTACGTTCTAATTTCGGTTTTGATCCAATTTTCGGTTTGGGTTCTGCTAGCTTCGAAATGATAAAGCCTTTTGCATTTCCTAGATCGAGCAGAATAAAAAAATTTGAATAGGGCATTTAATTAGCCTAAAATTAACCTTTACTTTTCCAATTGTTTTTAAATTAATTTTTGATATGGGTTCTGCTAACTTTTTCTAAAGCTAGCAGAACCCGCGTTTTAGTTAGAAGGGGTGGAGCCCAAATTTTTTAAATGCGGCATTTAATTAGCCTATAATTAGCCTATGATTTCATACTATCTTGTAATGTTCTGCTGTATAAGTTCTGCTAGCCTAAGGGACGTTTAGAAGAGTTTGACTACAACATCGTTTATAAAAAAGACGCTCAGAACGCGAATGCTGATGCTCTATCTCGCATCCAAATCAGTTCTAACCATATTGACGTTAACAATACCGAAAGTTCATTCTCGGTAGAAGATACAGCAAGTATGTTGTCAACACCTGACGATTTAATTCCAACAACAAAGAATTCTATAAACATGTTCGAAAAACAATTAGTCATATACCTATCTGAAAAGAACCTCTCATTAAAACTGAAACGCTTTTCAATTCTCGGAAAAGAGTAACAGTGCAAATACCACGTAAACGAGGTATAAAAACTACCATCACAGAAAAGCTACGGAAGTCATTTGAACGAACTAGGAATCTCACATGTATTTTCACTTCAGAAGAATGTTTTCAATACGTTTTAGAAGCCTATAAAGCGATGACATCCTTCAAACTAAGGGTAACAAATCCTAAAGTGAATTTAGTATGGTCTATGTTACTTCTAACCTACATTGAAAATAAAAACAAACAACAAGAGATCATTAAAAGGACCCACGAGCAAAACGAACATCGCGATATCATAGAAAATTACGAGCATTTCAAAAAGGAGTACTATTTCTCAAGAATGAAAGAAATGATAAGAGATTACGTTAATCAATGCGACGTTTGCCAACAAGAGAAGTACGACCAACAACCTCCACAACTACAACTATCCTTAACTGAAACACCGAAGAAACCCATGGAGATTATCCACATTGATATATTTCAACTAGAGGCGGTAAAATTCTTAAAGGTTATAGACAAGTTCAGTAAATTTGCAGCAGCCTACCTGTTAGAAGAAAAAACAACTAAAATGATTTCCGAAGCACTAATACACTATTTCAGTCAACACGTACTACCAGGTAAAATTATAGCTGACCATGAAATAGGAAATGGAGGAGAAGTTAAAACATTGATGGAAAAATGTCAAATTGAATTATACGTCACTACACCATATAACTCCACCGGTAATTCCCCAGTCGAAAGACTACACTCGACATTAAAATAAATCTGTAGTATTATACGCCTAAAGGACAAGGATAAAAATCTAGGAAACGTAATGAATCTTGCCATATTGTCGTATAATAATTCAGTCTCAACTCAACAACTAAACTCACACCATTTAGTCTCTTAAAAGGTTACTATGTTAACAGCTCCATCAAACTACAACTCTCCGGTAAGGCGTAATGTAGTACACCACATTGTGACTACAGGCTATTTACCATTTGCGAGACCACGTAGACTTGATCCGATTCGGCACAAAGCAGCATTCCTAGAATTTCAGCACATGGTGGAACTAGGAATCTGCCGGCCCTCTTCTTCAGCAATATCATGTCCATTACACATTGTGAAGAAGAAGGACAACGACTGGAGACCATGTGGGGACTACAGAACGCTTAAAGCTGTGAAAATTCCTGACCGTTATCCTATTCCTTACATTGAAAATTTTTCCATGCAATTACATGGATATTCAATTTTTTCAAAAATCGATCTCGCCAGAGCATATCATCTAATTCCAATTGCTCCTGATGACATACATAAAACCGCAATTACCACACCATTTGGCTTATTCGAATTCACTCGAATGCCATTTGGTCTCAGAAATGCTGCACATCGAGATCTCGATTTCGTTTTTGTTTATATTGACGATATTCTCGTAACATCTAGAGAAGCAACACTTACTCCATTTGGAACAGCTCTTCCAAAAGTTATCAAATTATGGAGTCAATATATTAACACAGCAAAATGTGTGTTTGGGACAAGCAATCTTGACTTCCTCAGTCATAAAATTACTCCTAATGGCATTCTGCCGTCCGAAGGACGAATTAATGCAATTAGGGAATTCCCTGCACCTCAAAACATTAAACAAATTCAACAATTTGTCGGTATGGTAAACTACTACAACCAATTCACTTACAATTAGCAACACTTCTCAAGAAAATCAAAACGCCTCAAAATTTTTCTTGGCCTGAAGAATGTCAAAATGTATTCCATCAGCTCAAGAAGTGCTTAGAAAATATTGCTCTTTTAGCGCACCCGCAAAATGCAACAAAATACAACATCACTACTGATGATTCTAGCACAGCAATAGGCGCAGTCTTACAGCAACTGAATAAAGACACTTGGGAATCTCTTGGATTTTTCTCAAAGAAATTATCAGATGCCGAAAGAAAATATTCGGCATTTGACAGCGTATTGCTTGCAATCTTCCAAGCAATTAAGCACTTTCGCTATTTGGTCGGGGGTTTGGGAATTCACTATTTTTACCGATCACAACCCGCTTCCTAGAGCAATTTTCTCTTAAGCGGAGCGAAATCCTAGGCTAGCACGCCATTAAGACTATGTCTTGCAATTTACGACAGACATAAAGCACATACACGATAAAGACAATGTGGTCGCCGACACACTTTCTCGGACTTCTGACCACGAGCTTGCCTCCATAGCAACTCGCTACGACATTACAACAATCGCTAAAGCACAAGCTTGCGATCAAGAACTACAGAACTTACACTCTCAATTTAACAGTTTATTGTGAAATATCTACAGGCAACAATTTCCCGTACATTCCAGAGTCATTACGTCGAACTATTTGCGACACTCTGCATAATATTTCACATCCAAGTGTACGAGCAACTCGTAAACTTGTCACTGCAAAATACTTTTGGCCTAGTATGAAAAAAGACGTAACCCAATGGGCGAAATCTTGTTTATCCTGCCAAAAATGTAAAGTGCAACGTCACACCAAATCACCTTACGGGAAATTCCAAATCACACCAGGTAGATTTGAGCACATCCATATATAGATATAGTGGGACCACTTCCACCATCTAATGGATTTTCATATATTTTAACTTGCGTTGATCGTTTTACGCGGTGGCCTGGAGCCTACTGCATAAAAGACATCTCCACAACAGCAATAGCAAAAACGCTCGTCAAAAACTACATCTCTATAGATTCAGCGATCCGGCCAACATAACGACCGATCAAGGCAAACATTTCGAATCAAAACTATTCGCTCAGCTTATGCAACTCTTAGGCTCACATTGAAAACGAACAAATGCCTACCAACCACAAGCAAACGGTATGATTGAACGCTTTCATCGCCAACTGAAAACAGCTCTCAAAGCTCGTGCAAATACCGTCAACTGGAGCTCAGAGATCCCAAATATATTGTTGTAGTGTTCGATCTTGTTGCAAAAACACGAAGGTCTTTCATCGTTCTGTCCAGTGCCTCCAGTGATTCTTTGTGGGCGATTGTGCATTCGCCCCAAATGATCAAATTGCATCTCTGTAGAATCCTTGCCATTGCGTTGTTTTAGCAATTTTAGTGTAGAATGTGCAGTTCGTCTGACTCGAAGATGTATGTATGTTACTAAGCAAATACATTTGGATATCCTTCGACTAAAACCTTGTTTCTAAAGCTAAAACGATTTCGATGATGCGATCCATGTGTAGTAGCGTGGCATTTCAGCATACAGCAAAGTTGGAGTGAAAACATCTATTTGACAAATCGAGATGAAGTTTGCCAATGTTGTCGACGATGGCCGTGTCGCTCTGTCCACTGCGTTCACAGGATTATAAAATACTCGTTGTCCGTTTCAGATACTGCGATACTTCGTTACACACGGTGCTTTATGATGAAAGCCATTAGAGATTTTAATTTTTGTTTAAATTTCTGGCATTGATGTCATGAATGACGGACATGTGAAGTGTTACCAATGTGGTTCTATAAACTTGGCAGATATTGGTTTTCAGACAATCATTTAGTTTAACAAAAAAAGTCTGCAATCTTATTAAATGATCTTAATGTTAGGCCCAACGGATTAATCATGACTGCTGATTGATTTCAGTTTTTCCCAAAAATTAAATTTTTAAATGTTGTAATTTTATGGCACGATTTAATTGATAGGGAAAACTAAATGATGTTGAAAGCACCGGGCAAAAGGACACACCAGAAGTCGCAATTTCTTTATAGTAAGTTTATAAATGTTTCAAAAATTTCTCGCTCTATGGACCTTCTCCAATTTCTAAGAGATTTATTCTTGTGAAGATCGGTAACACATACCATGAGTATTTTTTTACTTAAGGCTATTACATTTGGTTTTTTATTTAGTCACCCCATATTATTAAAAATCCAAACCTTTAAATATTAGTTATTATAAATTTTAAAGTTTTCAATAAAGTTTAGTCCGCTATTCCCAGCCCTTACTTTTCGATTTAAAATTTCAAAAGCTTCATGAGTATAGTAGCGTCAAACTTGGTACGCGTAACCAGAAATTTGGCAGACTGTATAACTAAGAAGCTGTGCTGAAAAATCAAACAAAACCACGCGAAATCTAATGTACTCGTACTAGCTAAACTTTTTGGGAATATAATTTTTAAATCAATACAGTTAAAATTCAATCTCATCACTGTCATTGTTTATCAATTATAAGCACATGTTACGATCTGGCAAGAACAAGGAAACTCACAATGAATCCACGTTTGCCCTGATCAAAAGTAAAAACCTGAATTTGTTTGAGTAGAATTTGACAAAACAGATTAAAAGCATGATTGTGAAGTACATACCAAAAATGTACACTGTTAAATTTAAAAATATTCTAATTGGATTTGTTTTGTTGTGAAATTGAAACATTTTAAGATAATCTTTAACATTTTATATTACAGAAGTACCTAAGTAAAGTACCTTACGATTTGAGATAAACACGAGAAAATTGTAAATCGATTTAATAAATTTTTTTATTTCTAAAGAATACTATTTAAGACCATGTTTCTACTTTTATATCTCCCATCCTAGAGAAGCTCACCTATACGACCGAATAGCTAAATCAAAACCCCACGTGTGTAGTGAACAAGATTTAGTTATGATGATTTTTAACAAGACCAGCGCATATTTTCGCTAATAAGATTTTTACCCCATTGACATTCCCAAACAAGCGACGAACCCGATTTATTATAATAACAATCAAATAAATGAAATCCTATAAATATTCACGGGCTCACGTTTATACTATTGGATAGTACAAGGTTCCGACATTCGATAGTTGTGGATAGGGTTCGGTTATGATGATTTTTACAGTGCCATACACGACTCTGAATCTTCATGAAATAATTTGAGTAAATTTTCAAAATTTATTTTACCGAATCTAGAAATGTTCACGAGGTCTCACATACATGGTGAGATAGATCAGTGAAAACCCCATGAGTGTGGTGAATGGGAAATGTGAAAATTAATACTATCAATGGGTTTTTGGTGGTCGATGTTCCAACCGCTAAATTTTGAAGACATTTATGACATAGAATAATACAATAAAGCATTATAAAAGCTACATCATACGACCTAGCAGACTATGGGAAGAACACGATGATCACGATATTATTAACGACACGATATTATTGAATTTAAAATTTAGTTTCTAATTTTAATTTGAAGTTATAAACATTAAGATATACAATAAAATACTTATTAACACTGAGTATTGTTTTTTATTTAACACATCGTCTGAAAAGTTCCCGATCTAACATAGAAAACACAATTTTTTTTGGGAAAAATACATTTTATGATGAATCCTCCTAGAGTGATACAATCTGTCAAACGCATATCTATCATTTACATGCCTTTTTGTAGAACGATTTATATTTGTCTTCAAAATAAGATTAAGTTTCAGCAATCACCCCTTCATTGAAGCCAAACCTCTTTCCCAGCGCACGGAATCATCGACGTGTTTTCGTGTTTGACCAATTGTGAGCAAACGCGGTACGCAATTCAAACACAGGTTTCTCATGGACAAATGTTCGTATACTAAATATAGCCAACACGTCTCACTGATATCTTTACAATGTCAGCTATCTCACGCAACTTCACTTTATGGTCTTTCAAAACAATTTCCTGGATTTTTTTATGTTTTCTAGAGTCACAGCCTCATTTCGGCGTCTAGACCGTGGTGCATCGTCAGTGGTTACCACGTGTTAATTCGACCGTCAATAAACGACCACGTTTAAATTCAGCATAATAGTCAATGATGGATGGTTGATTTTCCTGGTGCAGAGCTCGGATAACACTTATCAAGCTACTGCTTTCCTTGAATGGTATTTTTTCCATCAAAAAACAGTGTTCAATCAATACAGGAAATTCTTTTTCTTTTATTGTTTTGAAATGTTTTTAGAATCAACCAAAATTCTTTGCGTGATATTCAAAAGTCTATAGATTACAAATCGTCAATTTGTCCCAAATGTAGTAATGCAAGGAGTATTAGCTATTTCAGTAACTATAGTTTAATTGTTGCTGATGTTCAGCCAAACAATAATTCGTACCATATACGTTTGAATGACATAAGTGGTAAAATTCATTTAGGCGAAAACGAATTAAAATTAAAATGCATTATTTCTTATGAGCAATCTAAATATACAAGTGTTTGTGGTCACTTTCGATTATATGTAAAAAGGATCAATAATACATGGGAACAATATGACGATTTATTAGCCTCCCCAATGGATGTCAATATAACAACCAAAATAAATCCAGCAGTTTTAATATACTGTTTGCTGAAAATTTGTCAGCTCGAAAAAATTGGTGTGTTTCTCGGATAAAGTATAGCTATCCCGAAAAAGTTTTACTAATTACTAATTATAATTACTAATTATTATTTAGTAATTACTAATTA
This sequence comes from Nephrotoma appendiculata, assembly GCA_947310385.1. Lineage (NCBI taxonomy): Eukaryota > Metazoa > Arthropoda > Insecta > Diptera > Tipulidae > Nephrotoma > Nephrotoma appendiculata. The sequence continues at coordinate 104,185,104 of OX371223.1, forward strand.
CTATTTAGTAATTAATAATTATTTGTTAGTAATTATTAATACTAATTATTACTTAGTAATTACTAATTACTTGTTACTAATTATTAACTACTTATCATTAATTATTAAATACTAATTACTTATTACTACTTACTAATTATTAATTACTAGTTATTAATTACTAGCAAATAATTACTTATTACTAATTATTAATTAAAATTACTGATAACTAATTACTAATTTTTAATTACTAATTATTAATTTATAATTACCAACTACTAATTACTAAGCACTAATTATTATTTAGTAAATACTATTTTTAGTTGTAATTAGTACTACTAATTATTTATTACTAAATAATAATTACTAATTATTAATTACTAATTCCTAGTTATTAATTACTAATAACTTATTACTAAATACTTATTACTTATTATTAATTATTAATTACTAATAACTATTTTCTTATTAAGAATTATTAATTTCTAATTATTAATTACTTAGAACTATTTTCTAATTACTAATTATTAATTTCCAATTACCAACTACTAATTATAATTTAGTAATCACTAATTGCTAATTACTTATTCCTAATTATTAATTAGTAATTATTAATTACTACATATCATTACTAATTATTAATTACTAATTACTTATTAGTAAATATTAATTGTTAATTATTAATTAATAATTACCACACCGAGTGCAACGCAACATGTGTTCTCTTCCCGTCACTTCGAAATGATTGAGGATCCCTATGAACGGGCTGTCCAGTGTAAATTGTCCACTGTAAATTGGATCATTGGCACTTGGCTGTCCAGTGTAAATTGGATCTCTATAAACGAGCTCTCCGTTGTGTGATATGAACCCCCTTGATACGAGCTCTCCATATGAATGATAAGTGAGGTATAAATGAGGATCCCTATAAACGGGCTCTCCAGTGTGAATGGATCTCTTTCAACCAGTTCTCAATTGAATGAATGAGATTACCGTTCAACCGGCCTCTCCATATTAAAAACGCATGTTGTGGGATAATTATGCTAGTGACGTAAAGGTGAACTGGACCGGTGTGCGCGATTAACTAATTAATAATTATTAATTATTAACCCGTGCGGGGAACTTCTTACCCCCATAGGGTGCGTCCCCAGGTGGCGGATATGGGAAAGTTCATCGGCCACAACCGAAGGGTAGGAGAAAAATAAAATATCTCTCGCGGACCAACATTACATTATTACTTTCATTTACAGTAAAGAAAAAACATTCCCCGAAAGTCACTATAATATGCCGCTTATCACTAAAAATTCTCGAAAATGTTCCCGAAATGCGAGTATACGCAAATTTGAGCTATCATCTCTAGAAATAAGTGTCCACAAGACCCACTTTAACGAGCACATATATTGTGCTGAAAATTATTCAGAACTGTGTCAGAATTTTTCAAAATTTCCTTTATTTATGAGTCCCTTAGTTACTAATGGGATTTGTAAATTCGCCGGAAACCAAAAATCACCAAACGAAAATCATCAACCGAAAATCATTTACATTTAATTTCCTTGGAGCGAACATTCGTACTTTAATTAGATGCTTCCGTTACTCTGTCAAACAATCTACAAACTTCTCCTCTTAACTTCACGTTCATGATTCCAACAGCAATTTACTATACTGTCAAGATCTGTTTGAATGTGGGTTCTAATACATCGGAGTCTGTCAGTATGTTACGGGTAGCACGAAGCCAACTAGCAGATTTCATCTAAACATGCAGAGGCCTTTCTCACATGCATACACACGTTTACACCATCTAATAGAACAGAATACAAATGAAAGCAAACCAAGAACGGAAATTAAATTGAATTTTACTCCAGAATCCGTTGACCAAAATTTGAGGAACGTGAATAAATATAATAATAACTGGGTGTGCCCACCAAGGAACGACCGGATCTTTCCGAGTAACAAGTACAATGTTTACTGAAGAACATCCGAATGACCCATCGACCCCTAGGGGGTCTCCAACAATTCACACTCAGACAGCTTGAAACTGCCGTAGTGGATGACACATATGCTGGACTCATCACTCCAAACCTGTGGATGCCAAGGGGATGATGGGGAGTTACAAGTTCAGCCTACAACTATGAAACCAACATATCAACCCGTAAAAAATTAGCACTTCATAATTTTGCAAAAACAGAGTGCACCCCAGTCGCGCGCATCAGAACCGTTATTCGGTGCTCAAAAAAATACTTTCTGACCGCATTGAGGCCGACCTTGAAGGTTGCGGCGCCCTTTATGGCCGAAATGGGTTGGGCGTCTTCCCGCCGTGGATAATAACAAATAAATCCCGTTGGGCGTACTCCCGCCTTTGACCGAAAATTTGAATGGCCTGAATTGATTACCTGTAGGTTGCGGTGTTTAACCGATTACCAAAAAATTGCGATTGACCGTGTTTGCACTCAAGACTTTATTTAATTAATTTATCACCAGCACAAATTGATGAAATTATGAATCCAAACACATCGACCCTTTTGTCCAATCAAATACGTCTTTAACACAAGTTTCAATAAAAGGGGAAAAATTAGCAGCTAGACTCGAATGTTTTTCTTCAAATTCCAAAACTTGATTAAAAAAAATTCTTGCACCCAAACAAAAATCTAGAAGAAAATTTTCGATTTTCGTGCGTGTCTCCCGTCTACACCGCACGTCTACCCACACGCCAAAACGAAAACGTACCACAAAAAAACTCTTCTATATTCTTACAGGTCGCACACACGTACAAGGTGCACATTGGCCTCGCTCTCAAAATTACTCGACGTTTACGCGGTACTATAGGAGTGTGGAAAACGTGAACCAGAGTATAAAAGCCAATTCGCACTCACAAAAAACCTTACTTTCAAATGCTCGATAACAGATGGCAATGCGGTGATAACGAAAATAAAAACCTAAAAACAAAAACACATATGAATCAATGTTATCCTCTCAAGGTAACGTAACAACTTTAGACATGTTAGACATGCCACAGAATGAAATCTTCTTCGGTTCATACGAGTCGAGCATGTTGTTTATCGTACCCAGGTCATGGTACGAACATTTGTATGTTCTTCCTTATTCATTAAGTTGCCCACTTCTTAAGTTGGTGTTCGTGCTCTTCCCAAAATATATTTATGATAATTCCTTTACAATAATTGTTAAAGCTTCGTACGATCACTGATAGTGGTTCTTCCTCGTCCCGGGCATGATTCGACAAAATTTAGCCTCCCTTGTTAAAGAATCCTGTTTGGAACTTCAATAATTCTTATATTTTTAGCCCAAGTTTCATGTGTATGTGACATGTTGAAATTGTTTGATGTAAACAGACGACAGTAGTTAGCAGTCTCCGCCTTTGACATAAGATTGCTGCGTTTGGAGGAGTGACACTCCAGGAAGGACGCCTGGTATCTGGAGTTCTGTGCTTACAACCAAAGTGTTCGGTTTCTTGACCACTCTTTACAAGCTGTACATTTTTTTTACGAAATTTATATAATACACGTGTCTTCAAAAACATTTGTTTTATGTTTAGTAAAGGTTACCCAAATAACCTTTAAGATTTTTTTTTTCGTTAAAATGTATTAAAAATTATTATTTATTCAAAATTACTTAGACGGGGCAACAAGAGTTCTGAACACTTGTTAACATTTAAGGGATCCGTCAACATTTTAAAGGTCAATATCTTAAATAATTAAAAATTGTTTTGTGAAAAAATATAATCTGTACCTTAGTAACACCCGCATCTAACGACGGGTATACTACACATGGAAATTCCTAGAAAATTTTTGTTTTCCGAATAAATCAAAACAATAATTCAATTTCCATGTAATGTTATGAATACGCAGTTTGCTACCTTTACCGTTCCTAATATTACTGTATCGTTGCCGAACCGTTGAATTCTCTTCCTGGTACTCCTTACATGAGTATGCCAGCAGATTGTCGTGTATAAATCGCTTCAAGTAAATAAAAATTTTCTGTAAAACCGTAAAAAAAAGGTTTAACCATTTTCATTATTTTTTGCTTGCATAGAAATTTCTACACACAACATATTTTGGGATTTTCGATCAACCATTAAAAACCATTTTCCTGTATGTCTTATGTGTTATGTACATTGTACATGCTTCTTCTTCGTAACAATATACTTTTAAGAACATTGAACTAAAAAATAATTGGTATCAGATTTAATGAACCTGAAAAATGGAAAACTGAAAAACGATAATCTAAAGATTATTTAACAATGCTTCGGTTATTGATATCCAGATTATCTGATACTTTAGCTACTCATAACGTAATCGAATGGAAAAGGTAATTTGCGCACTCGAGAAGCAAATGTTAAGGTGTTTCGTTGAATAATTTATTGCATTGCATGGTGGTTAAATAAAGTGTTGGGAATGATTTCTCTTGTTGTTACCTTAATAAAATTGTGTTGGGAAATCGCATTGAGTAGGCAAGTTATATCGTTAATTTAAAATCAAAGCTTTCGTACCTTACGGTAAATTTAAAATTATATCTGTCAAAATGATTTATAATGCAATAAAAAGTTTACTCTGGATGATTCGTGTAGAAATCGTTATTCTTCTGGGTCTCGTTTTTGACCTTCACATCTAAATTCAAATTTCGTTGCTTCCTTTAAGGTTGCGAATTTACTTAGGCAAAAAATTTGATAAGTTAGAGCTCATAATATATTAGAGGAACCGCAGACTCAGTACTTGTATCGTATAACATTTTCAATGGAATTTGGTGCGAAATAAAAAATTACCTGGCATAAATCAGCAACAGCAAAACATTAGAATTGTGGTACTCTAGGCCCCAACAATTAAAGCCAACTGTCAATTACATCAACCGGCCGAATAACTACCAAAACCAGACACTTCAAGAAAAAACAAAACTTTAACATAAATACGAAAGCTCAGAAACCAGAAATATTATGTCGCCTCGAACAGGAAAGCGATGAAGATCCAGAAATTATAAAGATAATGATGATGAAGGCTCAGGAGTACATTTTATAGAAGAAGCCTCTCTAGCCTACCTTACTTAGAGTATGAATGCAGCAATAATAAGTTTTTAAAATTCCTAATAGACACGGCGGGCGCGGGTGTAAATAACATTTTCTTAAAAAAGGAACCAAATAATATTCAAGTGGAATTTTTTATACTGCCGGGACTAACCATACTAGATGGTATAATTTGGGATGATTTATTTAAAAAATAGAGGCGATGATAGATAAAAGACAGCAACCCATGACCATCCCTGCAGGCATTGTCATTCCACTGAAGGAAATGATTTTAGCCCAGGTCAACAAAATTGAAATCAGAGACATCCACTTGGACAAGAAAACAAAGTTAAAATTGAAATCAATAATTAAAAAGTTTTTAGGACCAATGGACGGGGAGTAACCGACCAAATGGTACAGTGGTTAAAGCTTTGGTATTTCGATCAGGATGTACCGAGTTCGAATCCCGATAGGAGCAGGACGAAAAAGTGAAATTTCATAACAGATTACGATCTGAGATGAAATGTAACACATCTATGACCCCCTGTCGGAGTGCAGAACTCATAGGCTGACCCATCTTCCATGGCTGGCATAGAGCTTGCAATGTGCAGATGGTCTCAAAATCGGTCCTATAGCCGTACGTCCTCGAATTGGCTAACTGGCGTAAAAGTAAGGACGGAAATCAGCAAACCGCGAAAGAGCAAGTAGAGCCTTGAACAGGCCCTAGAACAGATTGCAGAAATTAAAAAAAAAAATGACGACGAGTAAACTATCGAAAGAAATGTGAGGGCGGATTTCTAAAATAACAAATGAAGAACTGATTCACACGAATCCCGAGAACCTATCCGTAAAAGTCCCTACAAACTTCCAATTTGGGTCGTGGAGAAAAAAAAATACGCCTCGGGTATAATGAAATACCGAATGGTAATAGATTTCAGAAAATTGAATCCAATCAAATATCGGCACGTATCTGATTCCGGACATTACAAATACGATCACAGGTCTAGATGACTCGAAATATTTTACCAATATAGATTTGACGTCGGCGTTCCACAACATTCGGATGAAAGAGAGTGAAATTTCAAAAGCTGCATTCACTACCATGAATATTAAATTTGAGTTCACCAGGTTATCATTTGGCCTAAAAAACACACCAGCAATTTTCCAAAGGATGATTGACGACGGCATAAAATCAGACCCAAGGTACGTGTCAGCAATTAGGAATCTCAAACCACCTGTGAACTTCAAAAAACTGAAGAGATTCCGTGAGTTAACTTCATATTATATAGATGATTCATTTAGGATCGTTCAAGTAAAAGCGATCCAGTCAAGTAAAATCAAAATCGAATTGGGGACCGATCATTTGCCGTCCTGTCGAAAGGCAAGATTGGCAAATATCACCCAATCACTTACGTGTCAAGGTTGTTGAACACTACTAAGAAAACTACACCGCAAACGAAAAGGAAATGGCAATCGTCTGGGTCTTGAATTGCCCTCGAAACTATCTACTTATGGGGTAATTCAGATCAAGAGGTAAACGACCATCAACCACTAACATTTGCCCTGAGTAACCGAAGCAATAATAGCACTTTGAAAATATGGAAGGCAGAGAAAAAAGTACAATTATGAGTTAATGATGCCAGGTTTATACTGGGTAGCAAGGTCGCAGATACCTTATCAATAACCGCACAGTGGCTACAATCGACACTACATCGCATTACCCGATATAAACAAAGAAGTATCAAGGAAAATTCTTTTCTTTTTCAGAAAGTCAACCACGAAGAATTCGCCAACTACAAAATTCGCGTAACATGAAGAGTGGTAGAAGACATTAGTAATGAAGATCCGATACAAGAACTCACCGTAATTGGAAACAGAATAAAGAGCAGATCCTCGCAAGGTACTATTGTCCATAGATGGCTAGTTTAGTAAAAAAATACACCAAGGAGTGCAAACTTTGCAACTACTGGAAACACCAATACCAATACCACCGTGTGTAGATAAATTTCTCAAATTTACGAAAAATTTTCAAATTAAGCATCGATCCGTTATACACTTGCGGGACAAAATGATTAAAATCACGAAAGATAATAAAGTTACAGTGACTACCGGCAGCGGACAACGAGTTACACATCAAAATCATAACTAAGTAAATCTCATTTCTTTACAGCTTGTACCTTTGGACTAAGGTAAAGTCCCTAAATATCTATCACTAGGATACCCCAATAATGTTGATAAGAGAAGGGAGGGGAAATATAATGAGTGGACACTTCAAGATAATCCATTAAATTGACCTTAGGAGAGACGAAGATATCCTGTCCAGATTACAATCAGAAAAAAATACATCACCCCAGCGAGCATTTTTAAACCACAGCTATCAGTTCAGCGAAACCAATAAACTACTGATGAAACTTAAGAACCATGGGCTCAGCATCGAAATGGATTACTAGTTCACCGGAAGCTATTGACTACGGTACCATAGTTAGTATGGTATCCCCGCACGAGCCCCCGTTCACCCGATAATACAAAACCACAACGAACAATACATAATAAATTCAGCTGTTTCCGAGAAAATTCAACAAATCCTCAAACAGCACAATGAAATCCAGCTCATTAGTTGGTAAAAGAAGATGTAAAGGAAATGGTAAGAGTAGTGCAACTATAGCCAAGGGAGGTATAATAAATTTAAATTTATTGGATAAAGAAAAAATCAGTCGACTAGTGAGCAAGGTAGAAAATCTACCAGATTTTAAATAGAAATAGAAGCCGTGGAACACGCAGAATCAACCTTGCTAATGAGGAACACGCAATAATCGTATACATACGAATATAGCGAAATACTGATAAACCAACACAAAGTACGAACATATGAGGTCCTATACGCTAGCAGAACCCAAACAGCTGAACATTACAAGATAGATGGATAATTATACGCTAATTAAATGCCGCGTTAAAAAATTTTGGGCTCCATCCACTACCAACTAAAACGCCGATTCTGCTAGCTTTAGAAAAATTTAGCAGGGTCCACATAAAAAAATGATTTAAAAATAATTGGAAAATTAATGGTTAATTTTAGGCTAATTAAATGCCCTATTTAAATTTTTTTATTCTGCTCGATGTATCCAAATGTATCCAAATTGAAAATCGGACCAAAACCGAAATTAAAACGGAAAACAAGATCTATTGACAAAAAAATAATTTTAGGCTCATTATGGCCTATTCAAATGCACCATTAAAAAATTTTGGGTTCCACCTGTTTTTGACCAGACTTCAGGTCATTTAATAGAAATTAGAACGCGAAACAAGATCAATTGGCTCTCAAATAATTTTAGACTCATTATTGCCTAATCAAATGCACCATCAAAATTTGTAGGCTCCACTTCAAGCTACCAGAACTCATATAGAAAATCGGACCAACGCCGAAATTAGAACGCGAAACAAGATCAATTGGCTTACAAATAATTTTTGGTTCATTATGACTCAATCAAATGCGCCAATAAAAAATTTTGGGCTCCCACCCATAGCCGAGCCTAAAATTATTTGTTTGTCAATAGATCTTGTTTTGCGTTCTAAATTCGGTTTTAATCCGACTTTCGATTTGGGTTCTGCTATCTTTAGATTAAATAGCCTGAATCTTGGTCAAAAACGGGCGGAGCCCAAAATTGTTCAATGGGCAATTGATTAGGCCATAATGATACTAAAATTAGTAGTTTGTTTATAGATCTTGTTTTGCGTTCTAATTTCGTTTTTGGTCTGATTTTCGATTTGAGCTGCGCTAGCTTTGAAATGATAAAGCCTTTTGCATTTTCTACATAGAGTAGAATAAAAAAAAATTAAATAGGGCATTTAATTAGTCTAAAATTAGCCTTTTATTTTCCAATTGTTTTTAAATCATTTTTTGATATGGGTTCTGCTAAATTTTTCTAAAGCTAGCAGAACCCGTGCTTTAGTTAGACGACTTGTAATGTTCTGCTGTATGGGTTCTGCTAGCTTATGCTATAGACACATTACTGGTTTCGTACCTATGGTTTCGAGTTAACCATGGTTTCGTTGTAATGTGCCACCCCTATCCATGGTTTACAACTCGGTTTTAACGTAGTTACGGGATGAGATAAATTTCTCATCCCGTAGCATTTTAGTGATGACAGCGCTAAATTGTTCAATTAGTGAATACCTAAACCTATAAATATGTCTTTAATACATGTAACCATTTACAATCATGTAATCATTTTTTTATATTCCAGCTGATAAATCAAAATATAAAATTTGTGATTAAGTTTTCCTATTATATGCTGATATTTGTTGCATATGTAATTGATACACAGTTTTTTATTTGGCATTTTTATTTATATTTATCACAATCGGAATCTCCGAATTACGGAATTTTAAGAAAATATGACGAACTGTCAAATGAGATGAGAACTGTAGTGTGTCACCCATTCTCATCCCGCAAACCATAGTTTCATAATCCTAGTTACGAAACCAGATATGTGTCTATGGTATTAAGGAACGGAATATATGGCATAATTGACAAATGTAAAAAATAGAAGAGAGGTCCAATGCACGGTACGAATTTCTGATCAACGAGAAAGAAATAATTAAATCTGTAAATGAAAACACGCAAAACAAATTCAACGGTACGGAGAATACGCAGAATAGTTCAGACAAGCATCTAGAAGGGAACTGATTCAGTATAAAAATGAAACAATGGGCAAAAAAGGATGGACCTTTACTAACACGGAAATAAAAAGATCACAACTTTTTCCACCTATATTGCAAATAAATATCACACAAAAAGGAGTCAAGCTCAACCTGGTGTATATACACAATCTATATCAAAATTACATATAGGTCTACTATACAGATTACCAGAATAGTAACGCAGTATATATAGTATAGGGATGATATCTAAATCATCACATCATCCACATCGATGGTAAAATAGAGGTGCAGCGATGGAAATGAAATCAAATGTAGGTTGTTTTTAGATTCTTTATCACAAGAAGTATTCATCACTGCAGAATTTAGGACTACTAAGAGCAAATGTTCGAATGTTCATGGGAGGTCTTGACGACGGGACAGTTTTGGGACATTCTCGTGGAAAATTAGTATTTTCTGTGGGGCCAATTAGTTATCAGTATACCCGCAGTTCGAAAGAGAAGCATACGCCGCACCGAAAATCGCATAATTAATTCCATCTATCAACTTCGATCCCTTTTAATTGCGAGCAACTGATTGGCTTGGGGTACTAGCGGATCCAATATTTAATAAAAGAGAGGTTCAGTCGACAGCAGCGAAATATATCATAGAGTAACGGGAGGTAAAAGACTACAGCTAAACAACCATTTAGGAGCAGAGGAAACATTAGTTAGGCTGGGTTTTGGCAGGCAGCAAAAGGCTGATTTCCTCCCCGATATCGATGCATCACAACGAGCATTTTGAGAAGTCGAATCAGTTCCGACCATAACAAAGTTATTCGCTTATGAGCAAACGTGTGATGAATTATTCTCCAAGACCACTACAAGATGCTCAGATGGTAGATTTATAGTGAAATTGCCATTCTCCGAGTCATCGGTCGCACTTGGATCATCATAATATTTAGCTCGATGTCGACTCAAAGCAATGACATAATGAAGCAATATTAAGAATTGGATCATATGGGAGAAATAGTAAGCGAACAGGAAACGTCAGTCAAGCCAATTAATGGCAAATCATTAAGTAATTTGACATAGAGAAAATGTGCCGACAAACCCGATACGACATTATTGACTGAAGACAGTAACATATGACACCTCATCAGCATCATTTCTGGCTTGAACAACATGAAGCAGCAAAATTAACAATAGAACAAGACATCTACGTAGATGATTTGATGACAGGAGGGAGATTCAAAGGAAGAAGAAATGATTAGGAAATTTGACGAATAATAGGTGAAAATCGAGATACAGAAACCAGTTCTAAAAACAATACTTTTTGTTTTGCTACTAATTTTGAAGGGCGCATGAATCCTACCAAGCGATCGATGTTGTCGAAATCGATTTTTGATTCCTTGGGATGGTTGGCGCCTACGATCGTACGTTTGAAAATATTATTTCAAACTACTTGGTTGCAAAGCATTGACTGGGATGACGAATTGCCAGCAGCAACCAATAAATGGGTTATGCCGAAACAAATCAGTGTGCAGTAGGCATCAGCCGTATATTGTCTTAGTGGTTCCGGAGACGAGTCTAATAGCAGTAAAACCTCGACTGAAGCGAGACTGAATGTTGGTGGGGCAACCTTGAAATTGAACATCGACAAAACGACTTTATGTTTATTATTTAAAAAATGCGTCGAATCGCTTGGCTTCGACTATGAGTCTGGTTTTCTTTTTGTCCTGTCGTTAGATGATTCTAGTGAAGTAGTTAATAGTGAAGATGATTTAAATTCCAACAGTAGTGAACAAAATAAAATAAAACCTGATAATCAAAATAAAGACATTGATTTAACATCAACTTCATATCGTGTAGCACCTGTAAAATCAATTAAGCAAATGGCTACATTCGATTTAAAATTAGTAAATTCAATTATCCCCGATTTTAATGGAAATGTGAGAAATGTCGACGAAGATTTCATCGATAAATGCGAGTTTTACGAAAATCAGTTGAAAAACGCAGATTAAACATTTTTTTTAAACTTCTTGTTAAAAGATAGAAGCTACACAGAAAACATTCGAAAAATTCAAGAGTCATTACCAATCGATTCTCATCTAAAATAACAATAGAAAAGAAAATGGAAGAGTTACAAAACCTAGGACAAAATAACAGTCTAGAGGATTTTGCAACAAAATTAGGAATGGTTTGTGCTGATTTGATCAAATTAAAAATGCAAACGAAGGAAGAAAGCGAGCGTAAAACAATTAAATCGGAAGTGAAAGAATCCGCTATACAAATATTTACAAGAGGTTTACAACAGACTGAAATACGTCAAGCTCTAATTTTCAAGGAACCGAATACATTATCTGAAGCCATTCAATTTGCATTGCAAGCAGAAGCAAAATTAGGAACAAAACCTGAAACAAGAATTAACAGATATTCTACGCCCGATAATCGATACACAAATAATCCGAGAAAATATAGCTCAACCTATAATCAACATTCTTACCAAAATTATCGACAACAAAACTTTCAACCGAAATAATAGAATTTTTTACAATCAAAATCACAGTAATAATTTCATTCAAAAGACTAGAAGTAATTATATTAGTCACAGCCAAGGTAGTTGTTCAAAAGATGTAAAGCACACTTTTCAAAATAATTTATATAATCGTCTTAATATTAACCATAATAAAACTGGGCAAAACATTAGTCGTACTACTCGTAGCGTACGTTATCTTGATTTAGAGGATTAGGGAAACGAACATTGCCCTCAACAAGAGAGTTTAACCAGACAGCAGTTGGGGGATACAGCAAAAAATGCTTAAAAGTTTATACTTTTAATAACCTATCTGTGGATGTGATTTTGTTAAGGTTACAATTAGTTTATCTTATAATATTCATTTTGTACTAACGATTGACAGTGGTGCAGAAATATCAATTTTAAAGCAGTCAAAAATTAGAAATGTTTTTGAAATAGATACTAAAAATAATTGCTTAATTAAAGGTGTAACATCTGGTAAAACTGAAACACTTGACCATGAATTTCAAATCGTTAATGAAGACTTTCCAATCGAAACAGACGGCATTCTCGGCAGGGATTTAAAAAAAAATATAAGGCAAATATTAACTATTTAACATATATGTTAGAAATACCAAAGAAAAATAATACAATTATAGTGCCAATTCATGATAGGTTCGATGATTCATTTTTAATACCAGCGAGAAATGAAGTATAGGTTTTAAAGTAACTGAACCAAGCGTTATTCTATCAAAAGAAATAGAACCAGGTATATTCATTTCCAATACTATAATTAACGACATACCCCATGTCAAAATTTTGAACACCACTCTACAAAATCAAAAAAATAAATTATTTGAAGTAAACACAATACCACTGAGATTCTACGATGTCTTGAGAAAGACTGTATTCTAGAAATATGTAAACGTTTTGCAGATATATTTTAATTAGACGATGAGAAACTATCAACAAATAATTTTTACAAACAAAAAATCATCTTAGGTGAAGGTAGTCCAGTGTACGTTAAAAATTATAGGATTCCACAAGCCCATTTAAAAGAAATTGATAGACAGGTTCGTCAAATGTTACAAGATGATAATATCGAAAATTCTTACTCACCGTATAACTCACCTTTATTATTAGTACCGAAGAGAAATAGTAACGAAGCCAAGGATATGCGGATCGTGGTGAATTTTAGAAAGATAATCAAAAGAGTAGTATCTGACACTTTCCTACTGCCTAGAATCAATTAGGACGAGCAAAATTCTTTACCATCTTAGGTTTGAAATCTGGATTTCATCAAATTGAAATTGAACAAAATTCAAGAGAAATCACATCATTTTCAACAAATGCGGGACATTACCAATTTACAAGACTTCCGTTCGGCTTGAAAATTTCTCCTAACAGCTTCCAACGAGTGATGAACATATCAATGTCGGGATTATTGCCTGAAACCGCATTTCTTTATGTTGATGATTTAGTTGTATTTGGATGCTCCTTACGACATAACAACCAAAATTTAATTAAGGTATTCGAGAGACTTCGTAAATATAATTTAAAACTAAACGCAAAAAAATGTAAATTTTTATACACTACGGTAACATATCTAGGACATCAAATTTCAGATCAAGGTATACTACCAGATTCGACAAAATTTTCAACAATTCAAAATTACCCAGTACCACAAAATTCAGACGAAGTTCGAAGATTCGTCGCTTTTTGTAATTATTATAGAAGGTTTATTAAAAACTTTGCCACCATTGCACACTCTCTAAATAGATTGTTAAGAAAGAATGTATTATTTGAGTGGACATCAGAATGTCAAAACTCATTTGAGACTATATGAAAATGAAGCAAATCAAGCCATCGATATTACAGTACCTGGACTTTAGCCTCCCATTTCGATTAACATCGGCTAACGCCTCAAATGTAGCATCCCAAGTAACAATTCAATAGGTAAATTGTCCTAGACAGCAAAACCAGGGCTCTTACAACGTCGCGAAATTCGAAAAATTACACAAATTTGTTATAAATGGTAAATAGTTATTTAACAACTTTTGAAAACGTTGTTGCAGTGAAAAAATAGCTAATTAGCTTAAGAAGGTTTATAAGAAATTGCAGCAGCGATTTTGTTACACACCATAAAGCAAAAAAATCGGGACAAAAGCAATTTTGCTGCGATAAAATAAATAGGTATAAAGGCATTGTAGAAGGGTTATTGCTATATGGCAAAGAAAAATGTCGGGAGGAAAGCATTATTGCTGTGCTAGTCAAACTGGTTTGGTTGACTGACGACATCTATAATAAACTAGTTTTGGCATTTATGGTATATAATCAAATAAGGTGTTGTGTCTTTGTTATACTTGGCGAATATAATGGCGAACAAAGATTTGTATACTTATTTTAGAACATCAAAAAAATACAAAACCAACACCACATTTTATAGAAAAGCAAAAGTCACAAACAACCACATGAAAAAAGTAACAGGTATGTCGATCTTCTTAATTTTACGTGCAATGCAAAACCACTGAAATATATTATTTTTTCCGCTAATAGTAATATTAAAGTTGCTGCGTTTACGTCCAACGATTTGGTTCCTCTTTAAGTGGCTTCAAGAGAAACAACAGCGACAATATCACCACATACACGCGTGACTTGTTAATGTAGATAAACTTTGTAATTAATTTAAATTCATACTGGACTCTTACATGTATATAATAAACAAATTTTTATATCAAGTTGTAGATGACAATTTAACTGCCGCTGCAGAGCGTCTTATTTCATTTCAACCATCTCAGCGTACATTACCTCAATCACAAGCTATGTCAGATTCTGAATGTTATAATAATGATGAAATTGAATCCGAATATTATTTAAATGAAAGCGAAGACGAAGAAGAAGATTTTGTGCAAAAAAATAAAGAGATCGGCAATACATTTTAATATAACACAAACTGAATTGAAATAGCTTTTATATATTTATAACTACTCTTTAAAAAATAAACAATTGCAAAAACTGCTAAGTGAAAGTTTACTTACAATTATATTTTAAATCCTTAGACCGCCCGCCCAATGTAAATCAGGGTTAAATATAAATACAGGTAAACCTCGCTTAACAAACCCTCGCCTAACGAAAGCTCGGATCTACAAATATCAATTTTTGATACAAAAACCTCACTTAACGAATACATACCTCGGAATAACGAATAAAAAATTAACAAAAAATAAAAAAACGTCTCTTTTACTTAATTTTTGTGGTAATGGCAACGCAAGCCGGTATTGAAGGAGTGGACGAAGAAGGCATTCGAGATTTGTGAATGGAGAATCACGTTCTAAATTATCAACAGAAGATGAAGAGCCACAAAAAAATTTATGCCGCCACACTCTGAATGAAATTTTTACGAAAATGGATGTAACTTATGAGATTATCAGAAGTAATCATCCATATGAAAACAGAAGTAGCATTGTGATTCCCGCAATCCAAATTATAAACAAATGTTAGACGAGTTCGAGAAAAAAAACAACTTACAATCGATAGTTTTGTTAAATAATAATTTAAGCATTATATCCGTACACGATACAATCATGCGTGAGCAATCGTGTGATTGCACAATCATGATTTTTACACTCATGAGTCACGATACATGCATTTTCCACGTTTATCAGTTTTAAAATATGTATGAAGAAGCTTGCGTTGCGATTTTAATTGGACTAGTAATTCGAAAAAAAAGAAATAAACAAAAATAGACAAATTTTAATGAAAGAATGGTATAAAAACGTGGTGGAAATGGACATTCGAAATTCTAGCAAGTGGAAAAACATCCGAGGATCTTAAATTCTTTATTTTTTATTAACTATGTCATATTTACTGAAATACGGACACAGAAGAGTTAAAACATTAGACTGAGCAAATTACACATTCACGACACAGTTTTGCATGCACAAACAAGAAAATATCAAAAAATTTGAAAATCACACAATCACCATGTGCAATCACTCAATCAATACTATACCACTGTCAATCAGCATGCACAATCGTACGATTGCACATGCTTGATTGTGTCGTGTATGGGCCCTATAAGTGTTTTCTTTTTTATGATATGCTTTGGTTTTTTTATTTTGCGATTATTATTATTTATTTTATTCGAAATAAAACTGAATTTTTGTACTGAAAACTTTTTTTTTATTAAATTTGCGCTACGGGAACCAAACTAACAATTGTTCATATAAAATCTTATAATTTGATACCTCGATTAACGAATCCTCGCTTTTCCAGGAACCGTACCCCTTCGTTAAGCGAGGTTTACCTGTATTGATGGTATCTCAATTTACAGAAGCTCAAAAATACAATTGGCCAATTTTTGTTGCAATACATGAAATTGATAATTTTGTTCCAATGGTGGTAGGTCTTTATTGTGAAGATAGTGAGCCTGGTTCAGTTCCAAATTATTTGAAACCTCTTGTGGAGGAACTACAACCACTTTCTAAAAACGGAATTATTTCGGAATTATTTCCCTCTTCGGAAGTAGTTCCTTCTTCCAACCGGTACATACTTTCAGAAGTACAGTTGTATTGTACAGTAGTATGTCAAACTTATAAAAGAAACACTGCGTATTTCAAATCACAATTACTTATCAAATAGCGAAACCACTTAACACGCAGTGAAAGTATTAGTTAACTAAATATGTATAAAAAAAACCAAATCGGAAAATCAAAGCAAAATTACTTACCAAACAGCGAAATTGCTTAACACACAGCGAAAAATGCTAAATGTGGTAAAAGAGAAACTGCTTAACTCAAAGAAAAATTACTTACCAAACAGCAAAACTATACGGTTAATAAAGGAAAATTGCTTAACGCAAAGCAAAATGGTTTAAAACACAACTAAAATGTTTAACACACAGCAAATTCTATAACTACAACCTTGTTTGTTAAACCTCCACCAGGTACAGTGGCTTCAAAATGTTAGGAAAATTTGACAGCTCACACGCATAAATAAAATGTAAATAAATATGGCTGAAAATAGAGACGAAATTTGAATTGTTGAGCTTATTTATATATTATATATGTAACTATTTCTCAATATTTTAATGGAACTGGATTGCGTTTTTTTTATTTTAAGCGACAAACAAATATTTAATCCTTTTTTTTCGGAGGATCAGATCGCAAACTGTTTCATTTTTAATATTGTCTCAAATATTCCTCTGAATGTAAAGTTTTTCATTATGTAATTTTGTTTAGATTGTAAATACAAATAAAATTTAAACTTAGCTGCACAATGCCAGTTTTTTAATTAAAATCGTGAATTATAAATTTGTAAATATGGTAATTTGTAAACATGGCTAATATAGGGTTAACGTAAATAAGTATTCCATGCAAAGTCCTACAGTTATAAAACGCTTAGCACACAGCAAATGCTTTATGATTACTAATTTCCTCATCTAAAAGCTGATTAATTATTTAAAACGTTTACTATATTTAGGCAGCTTTTTCGTAAATCCTTATTACACTTTAGCTGTGATAATATTAAATTTACCATAAATAATTAAACACGTTATCTGAAAAGTTATTAGCTGTTACAAATAGTAAAGCCATCTTTTAATTTTGTATTTCTGTGCACAAAAATGGCTGCATCATTTATCTAGTAGAAAAACTTCCACAAAACCCAGTTTGTCACATGAAAATATTGTAAAAAACACCAATTTCATGCTTTTGGTTAGTTACCAGATGCTTTTTAACAGATTTGAACTTCTTTTCAGAAAAAAAAAATTTTTCAAAACAATTTTTGATTTTGATTTTATTTTTAATATCAAATAATTTTAGGTCGCGTTTTTCTTTTCTGAGCTACTTTTACAAACTGATCGATAAAACTTGTTTGCCACATAGTTTTACGATAAGAAATGATGAGACAAATCATATTATCCCTGTCAATATTTCATAAATATATAATGACATTTATTATTGAAGTATGAATATGGAAAACATATAAATAAAATGACAATTATAAAAGAATGATGTTTGCTATAATTTTTACACAAATTATTATTGTTACAATAATGTTCAAAATAATAGCTCGTTAGTTATTTCTGCCTTTTTGTGTTATTTTGAAACTTATACCCTTAACTAACTATATTGCTTTCTAACCAGAGGAATTGCATCTAAAACATGTTTGCTATTATTGCATCACTTTTTCTTATGTAACTACTTTGTGTTAAGTACAGCAAAACTGCAAATATGACGTTTTTGCTATTTGGGAACCGACGTCACTAAATTAATCAAAATGATGCCTTGAAAGTAATTTACCATTTATAACGAGTTTACTGTCTGACGTTGCAATAACATATTGCCAGCAGGGATGGGCGATTACGCGTCGACTACTAGTTTTTACATGATTTCGTAGACAACTCGTCGACAACGTCGACTACTCGTCGACAACGTCGACAACATCGACAACTCGTCGACAACGTCGACTACGTCGAAAACATCGAGAACTATTTGATAAATTAATTTACGGCATCTACCGAAACTTATAATAAAACTCAGCATGATTGTCTGTTACTACTGAGTGATAGCTGACACTTTATTTATGAAACATACTGTGCCTAATATTCATCATAACTTGCGTAATAAATTGATAATTAACCATTATCGATAAAAAATTGTTTCACAATCGAAAAAAGTTAAATTAAATTTGAGAATTTTAATAAAATTTGAGTGTATTGTGATTTAGCTCATATGCAATTTTCAAGCTTCTGCCATTCATACGCAGTGAATGAATAGTTAATTTATGATTTATAATGACGGTTTATATAATTTTTATAATTTTGCTTTATTTTAGTAACTTCGAATAAGTTTAATTACACGTCTATTTTTATTAAATTTTAAGAAACTTAAAAAAAAATATTATTATAGCAGTGAAAGTAATGTCAAAATATTGACAGATTTTTTTTGTATTAAGCACTCAAAGATAAAAGTATTAAAACAAAGTTCTTGGTGATGTGCATGTGATCAGCAATCTTTTGCATCTCTGTAGCAGGAAGTTGACTCGTTTATAGATTTTATTGCAGTTGGCTGAATTCACAACCGCCGATATAATTCTAGATCGAATCCCTCCGCACATGTTAATTGCCTTTGATTAAATTTTCGCGTAGAAATGTATTAGTTCTGTTTTTGTGTTTCTAGTTATTGTAAGCCAAAGACGAAATACTTTGTGTACGAGTATGTGCACTTGATTCATAAGCCGCCTGTCCATGCGTGGTAGTGGTAGATGAATTGCCACGCAGTGATTTTAACGTTTTCCCAGAATATGTTTTACCTGCAATAGCGACTCAAGCGGGCACGAGAGAAAGTGGCCAAAAAAATCTTACCACATCTTACCACATTACACAT
Organism: Nephrotoma appendiculata; assembly: GCA_947310385.1. Taxonomy (NCBI): domain Eukaryota; kingdom Metazoa; phylum Arthropoda; class Insecta; order Diptera; family Tipulidae; genus Nephrotoma; species Nephrotoma appendiculata. The sequence continues at coordinate 104,204,634 of OX371223.1, forward strand.
ATTTCTTTATGTAATCGAGGATTGCATCTCTGTAGCTCGAAGTTGTCTACCTTATAAATTTTATGGTAGTTGGCTGAATTTACAACCGCCGATATCACTTTATATCAAATCTCTCCGTAGCTGTACATTGTAAGTGCCTTTGATTAAATATTCGCTTAGTAATTTATTTGTTTTGTTTAAAAATTGTTAACCAAATTAATAAAAATTAATAATAAATATGAGGCGAAGTGTGCAAAAAATATTTAAAAAATACGGCTGCATGAAAACTTGAAGCACACACGTAATTTTAATGACTTTCATACGTATTTACTGGTCAATGTTATAACTATGAATTTATATTTTAGAAATCATTGTAAGTTAGAATCCAATGTAATTTTGGAATACTCCTAGATAATGAACCAAAACTATTACGAATTCTACCGTTAATTTTCTGGACGAAGATATGACTGTTTCAGCAAAATTTTAGCGAATGGTACTTTTACAATTGTCTAAGCGTCCGTTGCAAGAGGCGCTATTGCAGGTAAAACATATTCTGGGAAAACGTTAACATCGCTGCGTGGCTATTCATTTACCCCTACCAAGCATAGATAGGCGGTTAATGTATCGAGTGCACATACTCGTACACGTGATATTTCGTCTTTGGCTAACAATAACTACAAAAACCAAAACTAATAAATTTCTAAGAGAATATTTAATCAAAGGCACTTACAAAGTTACAATGTACGGCTACGGATGGTTTCGAAATAGAATTATATCGGCGGTTATGAATTCAGCCAACTGCAATAAAATTAATAAGCTAGATAAATTAAATATAGCTATATGTTTAAATTATTATTATAACCTAAATATAAGGCGAAATATTCAATAGTTTTAGATAGATGTCTTTAGTTCAGATATTTTAAATTTATTTGTAATTTATAAAATGCTTGTAAAACTGTCAGAATTAGATTTAAGTAATTTTTCACAAATTTTAATAGTGCGGTTAACGAAAAATAATTAAAAATTAAGTTTTTAATATCATTTTCTTAGTTATCGACGTTGTCTACGTTGTTGACGTCTGGAAAGCAAAAAATCGGTATGTAATCTACGTGCTAGATGACGTGTCGACAACTACGTAGATTACCTTAGGTAATCTACCCGCCCATCCCTGATTGCCAGGCAAATGACAATTACCATTTTTGCTGGCATAACGTTGACAAACCAACAAATTCATGTTGTTTGTTATTATTTTAAGAGTTATTATAACTAAAGTGCTGTAAATTTTAGATGGTACAACGTTTTGACAACTCCAAATTGTTACTTGGGATGTGAAGCAGTTTTATCACAATTAAAGAATAATCAAGATTTGCATGTAGCGCTTGTTTCAAAATCGTCATTTTAAACCGTATCTTTTGGGTAGAAAATTCAAAATATTTACGGACCACAAATGTTTAATTTATCTGTACAGCATGAAAAACCCATCGTCGAAATTAACTCGAATGCGTCTTGACCTAGAAGAATTCGACTTTGAAGTGGAATACATAAAAGGAAAAAGCAACGTGTGTGCGGATGCTATCCCGCATATCCATTGATAGTGAGGATTTAAAACAAATTTCAGTCAATACAATTATTACCAGAAGTATGTCGAAAACAAAACACAACCAATTGAGCTTCAAAAGCCTGATCAACTTTCGGAGAATCATAAGGATTTGTTATCTAATCTGCTTTGACACGAAAGAAAACAAACAATTTCCGAACCCTTGAAATTCAAGTGGAAGATGGCCATCCAAGACTTATTGCAATAATTAATAATGAATACAAGAACCAAAAATTTTAAATATTTATTTAAAAACATTTAATGAGGTGAGCATCGCATCAGAGCGGGCACCTACCTTCAATTAAAAATAAATTACAATGACACAATTTTTATTATTTATATTGATATAGAATAATTCAAACTGATTGGAGACATGGTATTAAAACGACTAAAAATTGCTATTACTCCACCACGTACCTACGTAAATGATGAAGACGTTATTCAGTTTTTAATCAAAATAATCATGATAGTCCTATTGGAGGTCACGTCGGGGTGACAAGATTATATATCAAAAACTTTCCGAAAAATATATTATACCAAAATTGAAACGAAAAATTCAACAATTTATCTCGAAATATTTATAATGCAAATTAAACAAACATGAGAAATCGCACAAAGAACTACAGCAAATAACCGACACTCCATCTACAAGTTTAGATACGATTTCGATTGACACCGTCGGCCCCTTAATAATATCAAATAATGGTAATCGATACGTGTTAACCGTACTGGATGAATTGACAAAATACTTGGTACTTCATACTATACCAAATAAAGAAAGTACAACTATAGCCAAAGCTTTTATAGAACATTTCATTTTAACATATGGCGCACCGAGAAAAATTAGATCTGATATGGGTACCGAATATTTAAATCAAATTTTCAAAAAATTATGGAAATATTAAAAATAAACCATTCTCATTCCACCCCGTATACCACCCACAAACGATAGGTGGTTTAGAACGAAATCATCGAAATCTAAATAAATATTTGAGATCGTATATTAAAGATGATTTAGCAGATTGGGCAGACAACTGGATCTCTTACTACGAATTTGGTTGTAACACAACCCCAAATCTCGTTCATGGCTATCCACCCTTTGAACTAGTATTTGCAAGAAAGGTAAACATTCCGATTGATTTATCAGATAATCACATCGAACCATTATATAATATTGATAATTTTAGCCAAAAATTTAGGTATCGTTTACAAGTAGCACACTCAAGAGCACAAAAATTACTGCTTAAAGAAAAATTTAAACGAAAATCTGCTCTACATCGTAATATTAGGTCAAACTACTTTGACTTTCAAAAAAATGATTTAGTTTTGCTAAGAAGAATTAATCAAAATAAACTAATGTCAATTAAAGAAGGACCTTGCAAGATTGTTAACCTATAACGCCAAGTAATGCGGTTATAGGAAATGCAGAAACCAAACAAAAAAGGAAGTTCATAAAAACATGTTAACGAAGTATTAACATTGATTAAACTTTATTAAATTAGTTAAGTAATTGGAAAATAAATGTAAACTATTATAAAATTATATTGTTGATTACAGATATAATAAACTTTGTTCCAGTATCTTAAAAACCGAATCAGCGCGGTATAACGCTCAACATAGTGCTTTGAACTTAATTCTTAAAAGAAATAATATAAAATTGCCTTATTGCTTAAGTTATTACAACATTTCTCTGAATGAGAGCAACAAGAAGCTATTTCCGAAATGGTCTTACTTCACCTAGTCCAAATTATCACTAAGCATGCGTCCTTAATTTATTTCACTATGATGCTATAAAAAATATGCCCTGATTTTTGACACAGTTGTTCACTGTTAGTGCCACAACTCAAATTCATTGCCCACTAACACGACACAATCCGGCTAACTTCAGTAGCATTGTAAAAATGCCTTCTGAAATTATTTAGAGTCATAATATTTATATAAATGTAGTCACAGTATACGCAGCCAAGTCCATAAATAGCGATGCAAAGAGCGCACGAACAAATATGTCTTCATTCAAATTTTCCCGTTTTTCATTTCATTATATGCATAACAACAACAACATAAAATAAAACGCCAACAACAATAAAATCGTAAAAGAAAATTTAATTTTTATTTTTTTTATTTTGCACAATGAAAATGTAATCAAAGACATGAATGGTAGTGAAAGTTTTTCATTTTCTTATTACTTGTATATTATTATAGTCTGTTATACTTTATTATTCAAAAGCAATAATCTGTAGCGTATACATGTATAAGAAAACGTTGACGAAGAAAACGAACCAGCAGCAAAAATTAGAAAATCCACCGCACACAGGAAGAACACAACCAACAACAACAATATCGGCTACAAAATGTTTTAAAATAAATTGATCTACGTGATTCCGTTTCATCTACAAGCAAAGTTTTCTCTTATTTTTTGTTCCTCAGTGGAAACCCATTCTTTGTTGTACTCGTATACACATATTATGAGAACAGCCAGTCGTCGTGGTATATATATACAGTTGAGCTGTGTTGTTATAGTTACACCGTGTGGTAAATAAATATTTTTTATTTTTATTTTTTCACTCTAAGATTATTATGACTTCATAACGTCTTACAGCATATTTGCGTTTTATGTGTGGTTTATTCTTTTGATTAACTTAGGTGGGGTACGAATATACAGGGTGTCCCAGAAGTGGACGACCGAACGGAACAGAGTGATAGGGGAGCTCATTTCCAACAAAAACAGCCAAGTAATGTTTTTTCAAATTGTTGATGGTGCAAAAGTTATTCCAATTTTAACGACTGTGAAGTTTCCGACAAAATTAAAAAATAAAAAAACATGGCGGAACATAAAATTTGTCGAAATAACAAAAATGCACATGTATTAGTAAAACAGTTGGCAAAAGCAATGTTAGGCTTGACAGATAAAATGACAAATAAAAATAAATAGATTAATACGAAATTCGAAATGTTATACTTACATTTCATTATAAATTGTAAAAATATTGTAATACAAAACCTAAACCTTGACTTTTTAAAACCAAAAATTACTCAAGAGTATACATATAATTGCTTAAAATACTGTTGGAATATTTTTGGTAATAGATTTCGAATAAGATAATTATACGTTGTAAGAAATCAAAATAAATGTTCAGGGTGTGTTCAATGTTCACATGTTTTAAAAGATTATACGAGCGTTTAAAAAAATAAAAATCTAATTAATCTCAGAGATGTCTAAGAGAAACGGTATATGTGGCTAGATGGCTTAAGTTGACCGTTTAAATATGTCCGTATAAAAAATTGTCCAATTCTCATAGTTTATTATAAGTACAGTACTAGTGGGTTGTTAAATAAAAATTTAGTTTGGAGTCCCTAACATCCGTTAGGATTCATCGGAATTGTTTTTCGGCATTTCGGAAATCCTCGCATTTCAAATTTCGATTATAATCAGTAAGAATTAATTAAGCCCTTTTTTACAGGACAACCTTTAAGAAAATTTTGCTTATGAAAACCTTTACACATTTTCAACAAAACAAACAAACCGTCCTATAAAAAACCGCAAAAAGTAGAATTATGACCTCCCTGAAAACCTTCGAGCTACAAATTTTGAATTAAATCAGAGAAGATTTGAAAAAAATGTAAAATGGAACTCGTGCCTACTGGTCGACCCTCTACATAAATTTTCCCTGATTTGGGACTCACCGCAATCGATTTCCGGCACTCGGAAGCTCCTCTCCACAAATTTTTATCCTACAAAAGTTTAAAAGAATTTAATATGAAACCGTGATCCCACGAGGGACCCTCTTTACGAATTTTTCCGGTATTAGGACTCGTCACAATCGTTTCCCGGGACTCGGAAATCACGTCTTACAAATTTTAATCAGTTTGGATAATTCTCATAAAAATTAGTATGACGTGATTTTGATCCAGAAAAAAATTAACCAAGCGACCCGGATCGCATCAGACTATCTCCTAAACAATTTTTTTCTGGAATCAGGACAAGTTGCAATCGAATACCGGTACTCGTAAGCAGTGCCTCACCAATTTTTATAAAAATTGGTTTAACCATTTCCAAAATTTTCACCTCAAATATATACAAAATTGTATTTAAATGCAATAATAAAAATATTTTTTTATAAAAATTGATATAATAAAGAATTTTTGATTTTCCGTTTTTTCAAAATCGAAAATTATTTGTAATTTAGTTGGTGATTTAAGTACCGTCAGTAATTTTTCAAAGTGTTTTTGTAGAAAAGTGTAAAATTTTTTAATAAATATTTTTGACCTCTGCTATTCTCTTGGACATTCTCTTTTTTAGATACATTATCGTTTGAGTAAATAAATTTCGCTTTCTCATTTTTAGACCCTTGTTGTATCCGGACATTCTATTATTGTGCATTTTATTGTACACGTGTACATTCTTTTTTCTTTATTTGGCTTTAGTGCTAGTAAATAACACTATTTGTAATCATATTTATACTGTTAAAGTTAGCCGATTCGCTTCAGCCGAAAAATGTCGATAATGCAGAATCGGCTGTATAACTAAAATGCATCAGCCGAAAAATGTCGATAATGCAGAATCGGCTATAATAACTAAATTGCATCAGCCGAAAAATGACGATAATGCAGATACGGTTATAATAACAAAAAATATCAGCTCAGGTCGATATGACGAACGATTATATCGTCGAAAAATGAGGAAAATCAAAATTTCACCCCTATAACGCTCTCAGACCCACCCTAAATACTCAAAATCTACATATGGTCATGGGCTATCGAATCGGCATATTGAGATTGGTGTCTTTATGCCAAAATCTCGAATGACGAACGATTTTATCGTTGAGAAAAGGAGAAAATCAAAATTTCACCCCTATAACCCCCTCAGACCCACCCTAACCATATACTCAAAATCTACCTATAGTCATGGGCTATCGAATCGACATAGTGAGATTGGTGTTTATATGCCAAAATCTCAAATGACGAACGATTTTATCGTTGAGAAAAGGAAAAAATCAAAATTTCATCCCTATAACCCTCTCAGACCCACCAAAACCATATACTCAGAATCTACCTATGGTCATTGGCTATCGAATCGGCATAGTGAGATTGGTATCTATATGCTAAAATCCCGAATGACGAACGATTTTATCGTTGAGAAAAGGAGAAAATCAAAATTTCACCCCTATAACCCCCTCAGACCCACCCCAATCATATACTCAGAATCTACCTATGGTCATGGGCGATCGAATCGGCATAGTGAGATTTATAGTTTGCAAAATTACCGACTTTGGGAATAACCGGTAATTCGGTAAACGTTTCTGAAAAAACCGATTAACCGGGTTTTTACCGGTAATTATAAATTAAATTTAATTTTTATAAAACAAATAAAAAAGAGCATAAACTAGTGGAAATACCGCAATCAATAATATTGAATTTCAAAATATATGTAAATATACATATTTTTTCAATTTTAGCAATTCAAAAAAAAAATTAAAATAATTATCAATAATTAAAAAAATATTCATTTGTTTTAAATAAAATATAAACACTACTATGCCAATTCCCTTAATTTTCTTAACCCTTATGTGAGTGATGAGGTACGTCTAGCTTTGTATGTTCCAGTCATAATAAAAAGTTTTAGTTTTTTGAGAACTTCTAGTTCAAATGATAGAATACGATCACACTTCATCACACATCACACAAAAATGAGAAATTTTAATACTTGGACGCACGTGAGAGCAAAAAGTAGTTTAGTTGTACGAATTAGAGTAACAAAGGTACCTTTATATATGGTACACTATATTTGAAAAAAATAGTATGCAAATATTTTATATATTTTTAGTTTATATGTCGTTGTATTTCATTGTTTGTATTTCTGTTTATTTATTTCATTTAATTTATGTTTATATTTTTATTTATTTCAAAAAAACTATACAACATTTTTTTATATGTTAGATTATTTACGTTTTTTTACAGAATGTTCTTCGAAAACTGACATGTAGCAGCTAATGCAAAATTGTTTTCAATTTATGTAATTTTAGCAAAATCCGTTGTACATTTCGAAATTGCAAAAAAAATTTAGAAAAAAATTAGTTATAAGAAAAATTGCATGTAGGGTACCCGGGTACCTTAGTCACTCAAATTAAGATATTTTTTCTTCACTCACATGAGGGTTAAATTTTTTTTGGCGTAATAGATTGATGATCATTTGAAGATGAACTACCTGCTACGGAAAATTCAACTTCTGTTTCTGTTGAAGTGGAGAATTTACACGGACAGTAAGTATACACATAATTAATTACTGTGAAACCAAAATATAAACGAAATAAAATGAATAAGATATATTCGTGAAATACAGTTAGAAGAGTATTTTCGTATAATCTATGTTACAAATTTGGATATTGGAGTGTATGGATATTTTACATTTGTAGCAGAGACGTAGGATTTTGTAAGAATTAAATTCAATAAAAAAAAATTGTTTTTTTTTGTTAATTTATAAACAAAAATTGAAATACCTACTAAAATTAAAACAATCGAATTTTTTACTCTTATTGAAATACCGGTAAAAAAATAATTTACCGGTAATTCGGTAATGCCTGTATGGCTAATTTACCGGTAAACCGATAAACCGATTTACCGGTAATGCAAACACTAGTGAGATTGGTGTCTATATGCCAAAATCTCGAATGTCGAACGATTATATCGACGAAAAATGAGGAAAATCAAAATTTCACCCCTATAACCCCCTCAGACCCACCCCAACCATATATTCAGAATCTACCTGTGGTCATGGGCGATCAAATTGGCATAGTGAGATTGGTGTCTATATGCCAAAATCTCGAATGACGAACGATTATATCGACGAAAAATGAGGAAAATCAAAATTTCACCCCTATAACCCCCTATAACCCCCATGGGGTGGGTCTGAACCCACCCCAACCATATAACCAGAATCTGCCTATGGTCATGGGCTATCAAATCGGCATAGTGAGATTGGTGTCCATATGCCAAAATCTCAAATGACGAACGATTTTATCGACGAAAAATGAGGAAAATCAAAATTTCACCCCTATAACCCCCTCAGACCCACCCCAACCATATACTCAGAATCCACCTATGGTCATGGGCGATCGAATCGGCATAGTGAGATTGGTGTCTATATGCCAAAATCTCGAATGACGAACGATTATATCAACGAAAAATGAGGTAAATCAAAATTTCATCCCTATAACCCCCTCAGACCCACCCCAACCATATACAGAGAATCTACCTATGGTCTTGGGCTATCGAATCGGCATAGTGAGATTGGTGTCTATATGCCAAAATCTCAAATGACGAACGATTTTATCGTTGAGAAAAGGAAAAAATCAAAATTTCACCCCTATAACCCTCTCAGACCCACCAAAACCATATACTCAGAATCTACCTATGGTCATGGGCTATTGAATAGTCACTCATAGTCACTTTGGGCTGGGATACTTCAATTTAATATATAATTTGTTTATTTTTCGGCTGAACTAGTCCAGACACTATCTGCATTATCTTTCGGCTGACAACTTTCGGCTAACTTTAACAAGGTATCATATTTACTATTTTGTTTGAGTTGTGTTGTTTTTATAAAGTTTTGTTATAAATTAAATTCGCAATGAGGAAGCGCATGGAAAACTATAACTATAAATAGAAAAGGAGCACATTAAATGCTCACGCTCTTATACGAGCTAGGAGCATTTTGGATATTAAAAATGAAAAGTTTCTAACATCAAAGTCGAATACTCCAGAAGTTAGAACTGTTTGCAAAATAATGCACAATGAGTGTAACTTAAAAAATATCTTGAAATTGAACTATATTTTGCAGCGACACCTTGGGAAGAATGATTGTGATAAAAATAATCTGGAATTGCTTAAAAAATCGTGCATGAATCGTGTACATGAATTTCCTGAAACAAATATGTATTAGCAGCACGATTGCTTCCACGTTTGTTTTGAACCCAACAGAAATTTTACTTAACAATTCAGATACAGTAATAAACTTTGACATTTTATAAGATGAACATCAAGCCGCCTGTCCCAATTACATATCTATAGAATTCATTGATTTTAAAGAACCAGAAAATTTGAATCATGAAGTTGTAGAAGTATCGAATTATAAAAACGATTTTATTAATAATACTGTAAGTCCAAGTCCAACCTTGATAAATATAGTAACTAATAAATACACAAACACAAAATGGGTCTTAAAATGGTCGGCGATCGATCGTCGTACGAGAAAGACGCGTTTTTGTCTTTCTCTGTATAGAAAATTGAAACTTAAATTTTTTTTTTTCTGTTTTAAATAAATAAATAAATAATATTTTATATATAAAAGTTATTAATTAAATTAAATATTAAATATATAATATAAAGTGTTAATAAATGGGTGTTAGTAAATTGAAACGTGAAAGTATCTATCTATCTACGCAGCAATGGTGAACACATCACAAGATAAGTGTTTTTTGTGTTTCATATTTTTATTTATACTTTGTTTAGTTTGTATTTTGTTTAATTTTTATTTTTTTGTAAAAAATTTATATAAATTTTAATTTTATTAATGTAAATATTTGTTTAATATACGCATTTGTGATATGTGTGGTATGGTTTACGGATGTGTGTGTGTGTGTGTATGGATATATGTACGTACATTCACGAAGTTTAGTTATAGTCAAATAAGACAAAAAGGATGAAAATAAAAATACTCTTCAGTTGCTTATCATTCATTTTCCGTTCATTTTTAAATGAATTTTTTATGCTAATTTCTCTTCGCTCTTGAATAGTAAAATGAATTTTCAGAAATGTTATGCAGTAAAAAACGAATAGTGTCTAATGAGCGAATAATGAGAAACTAAAAAGGTTGATCTTATTTTTTGTGTTAGCGAACGGGATCTACTGCTCTTTTGGTTTTACTTTTCTATTCCAATAAGAAAGCGAAAATTCATTGTAGTACTGATTGGATAAAATGTATTGTTGCCTGTATTGAACGATCAATAGAGAATACATATCATTTTTTTCTACTTTATTCTTGATAAGTGAATAGTAAAACAAAATATTTTTTGTTCCTTTACATATTTCATGTTGATCAGTTTTACAAATAATGCATTAATTCCGTGGAAAGATTTGCTGACAGCAATTTTTTTACTGATAATACGCAAAAAAAAAAAAAAAACTTTAAAATTTCATAAGAGTTACATTCTTTGTAAAGATTTTTTTTTTAATTTCATTTTATAGTAAAATTTTATGGTTTTACATTTTCGCATAATCTACAAATTTCTTAAAATTTTTAATTTGTACATTATTTCGTACAATTCGATTTATGTTTTTTATATATTTTAATTTTAATATCCTATACAACAAAAAACCTCTACCGTTAACAAATTTCAACACAAAAAAAAAACAAATCGACATCTGAATATAAAAATGGCGGACGACTTATTTTGTATGAGAGTGACAAAAATTTCTTATCTTTATATACATTTTTTGTGTATATGTGAAAAATACTGCCATAAAAAAAGTCCAATTTACATTTTTATGGCAGTATTATGCCAGTAAACTACCACCATCACAACTATTCTCTCAGTAAAATTTTACAGATAACATGTTTTGTTTCGTACACAACCAGTAAAATCTATATTTTTTTCTCGCTTTTATTTTTGCTGACAGCAGATTTTTCCCATGGAATAGGAACATGACACTGTTCGATCGGTGTAGAGTGAACAATACATTTTAACGAGCGACTTTTTAAACCCTGATATGTATATATATGTGTATGTGTGTGTGTATATATATATATATGTGTATATATATATGTGTGTATGTGTGTGTATGTATGTATATATATATATGTATGTGTATATGTGTGTATATATGTATGTATATGTATATATGTATATATATGTATATATAACTATGTGTATATATATGTATATATATGTATATATATATGTATATATGTGTATGTGTATGTATGTGTATATATATATATATATATATATATATATATATATATATATATATATATATATATATATATATATATATAACGGGTGATTTTTTAAGAGCTTGAGAACTTTTTTTTAAAAAAAAACGCATAAAATTTGCAAAATCTCATCGGTTCTTTATTTGAAACGTTAGATTGGTCCATGACATTTACTTTTTGAAGATAATTTCATTTAAATGTTGACTGCGTCTGCGTCTTAGGTGGTCCATTCGGAAAGTCCAATTTTGGGCAACTTTTTCGAGCATTTCGGCCGGAATAGCCCGAATTTCTTCGGAAATGTTGTCTTCCAAAACTGGAATAGTTGCTGGCTTATTTCTGTAGACTTTAGACTTGACGTAGCCCCACAAAAAATAGTCTAAAGGCGTCAAATCGCATGATCTTGGTGGCCAACTTACCGGGCCATTTCTTGAGATGAATTGTTCTCCGAAGTTTTCCCTCAAAATGGCCATAGAATCGCGAGCTGTGTGGCATGTAGCGCCATCTTGTTGAAACCACATGTCAACTAAGTTCAGTTCTTCCATTTTTGGCAACAAAAAGTTTGTTAGCATCGAACGATAGCGATCGCCATTCACCGTAACGTTGCGTCCAACAGCATCTTTGAAAAAATACGGTCCAATGATTCCACCAGCGTACAAACCACACCAAACAGTGCATTTTTCGGGATGCATGGGCAGTTCTTGAACGGCTTCTGGTTGCTCTTCACTCCAAATGCGGCAATTTTCCTTATTTACGTAGCCATTCAACCAGAAATGAGCCTCATCGCTGAACAAAATTTGTCGATAAAAAAGCGGATTTTCTGCCAACTTTTCTAGGGCCCATTCACTGAAAATTCGACGTTGTGGCAGATCGTTCGGCTTCAGTTCTTGCAGGAGCTGTATTTTATACGGTTTTACACCAAGATCTTTGCGTAAAATCTTCCATGTCGTCGAATAACACAAACCCAATTGCTGCGAACGGCGACGAATCGACATTTCACGGTCTTCAGCAACACTCTCAGAAACAGACGCAATATTCTCTTCTGTACGCACTGTACGCATTCGTGTGGTTGGTTTAATGTCCAATAAAGTAAACTGAGTGCGAAACTTGGTCACAATCGCATTAATTGTTTGCTCACTTGGTCGATTATGTAGACCATAAATCGGACGTAAATCGCGAAACACTTTTCGAACCGAACACTGATTTTTGTAATATAATTCAATTATTTGCAAGCGTTGCTCGTTAGTAAGTCTATTCATTATGAAATGTCAAAGCATACTGAGCATCTTTCTCTTTGACACCTTGTCTGAAATCCCGCGTGATCTGTCAAATACTAATGCATGAAAATCCTAACCACAAAAAAATCACCCTTTATATATATATATATATATATACCCGACAAACAATGTGTCCACATTGGGCCTGAAATGTGTCCAATGGTAAATGTCCTACCAAGTAAGTAAAAGTATCGACTGAGGGAACAACACTTGGTGGAATACGCCGGGGTAAAAAGTATTTTTGGAGGAAAAAATTTGTAATCGATTTTTATTGGTTTCTCTCTTTAAAGAGAGTAAAATGAGAAAGAGAAAAATTTCATTATTAGTAGATAGGGGGGACACATTGTCACGACTTGTGTACTTATTTGTTAACAAAAAGTAGTGACATGTGTACTTCATTGGTAAAGACATTGTACTGACATGCGACTTTATTTGGTAAAGACATGTGTCTTGCCCAAGGTCTGATAAACGAGTTACAGATAGCTGACCGAATAACCTTACAAAAGTAGTAATAAAAAGCTATAAATAATTTTTTTAAATTGCCAATCTCGTCTTTTTATTGTTCATACTTATGTATTATAAAAAAAAATTAATTTGAAAATATGAAAAATACACATTTTTAAATTTAAAATTAAAGGAGCTTATCATTTGTTTAGCATCTGACAAAATCTTCCGTGTTAGAATCTATGATTACTCGTCATTTCTTCGACGTGTCACTGGAAATGTAAAGAAAACGTGAAACATTAGATTTCAAATACATTTTTATTAATAAAATTACTCGAACTGTTAATTACCTTTTTAATATATAGTATGTATTTAATTATAATTTAATTATAATTTAATAATAATTGTTAATTATTATAATTATCCTCGTTATTATGTGTAATACCAATTACGTGTAGGTCTAGGTACCAGCGACTCGATGATAATACGCCACAGCGGATGAAAAAGAAACAAAATGGCGAACGTAGAAAATACTAAAATAGAAAATAATTCTTTTTAAGAATCACAGATAATTATCTTTTGAAAATTTAACCCACCTTATTATTCGTAATATTAAAATAATTTGATTAAAAGTAATTTCGGCCGTAGTTTCGTAACTATTTAATAAAATGTAAAATAATATTAAAAGAAAAGTTTTGGTGTTCCGACTTTGTGGTTTATCCGCTTTGATCACACTACCACTGAAAATCACTAATTGAAGAAAATTCTTATACACAGTAGAAAAACTGAGAGGAGAATGAGAGGATACTGTGTTGCTAGAACAAAAAGAACACAACAATACACAAGTAAATATATTTACAGACGTATGGTGAACTTTGTGTCCATAATGGGTATATTTACGGTCTCTCGTACTCATAATGTTTCTCGGGTGGCTCTCTCGTCTTATCGCAAATGGAGAAAATAAAACAGAGTGTAGAGAACAAAATGAGAATGTTTTGTTTATTTAGCACTTTTCTAGACACAATTTGGCCACAATTCTTATTAAAATTTTAAGACGAAACAAATTTTGTTTTAGAGAGAATAAGCAAGCAGAAATAGATTTTCCCCGACTTTCTGTGTCCATGAAGGGAACATTCACAGACTATTGCACTCAAATTGTTTGTCGGGATATATATATATATATATATATATATATATATATATATATATATATATATATATATATATATATATATATGTATATATATATGTGTGTATATATATGTATATATATGTATGTATATGTGTATATATATATATATATATATATATATATATATGTATGTGTGTGTATATATGTATATATGTATGTATATGTGTATGTATGTGTGTATGTGTGTGTATGTGTGTATTTAGATAAATATTCATGACTTTTTTGTAGATTGATTTAAAGGGATGAGACCTCATATATGTTACGGCATGGCAAAGGGAAAATGGTTTGTAATTTTTATTCCCATTTGTAATGACAATTAAATATTTGATGTTATATCCTTCGGCCTTTTAATGTTGACTGTTTTTTTTTTTTTAAATTGCTTACTGCCAGCACTATTTTATCTAAAAGAATTTCTGGTTCAATACTATTTCTCGAAACAGGTTCGTCTTTGCATGGGAATGATATATACGAATATCGATTGATTTGAATTCTAAATCCTAATCAACGACCTGCTCATGCACCAATTGTGTAAAAAGAGTTCCGCGGGGTTCTATCTTCCGTTTGTGTCATCACCTCACATAAATCATGATCATTTTTGTTTGATTGAGACAGTATACTGCGGAAGATGCATAAAATCATTTTTGGGCATAATTGGAATTCTAGCAAATCGCAATTCTAGCAATTAGCATTAATTTGGGAGAGGCTTAGTTCGGCTGGGTCATCTGTCAACTGGTTGTTTTGACGGGTAAATGGAGGAATAGGAAAATTCCTTGGCCGATTATTTTCGGATTTATTTTGTTGAAAATCCAGTACTTCACCCGGGGTTTATGTTGAAATCCCGATTCAGCTCATGATTAGTTAAGACATTGCTTAGCACGGCCGAACTCCAGAACTTCTCTAAAATCCATTTTTACATTCACATTTAATTCTGCTTACCTGATTTGACAATAATTGGTCGGGGTATGGCCAAGTTCCATTCAAAATTATCGAATTTTAGAACTTTTTCAAAAAGACACATTAAAATCCCAATACAAGTTGATCCTAATTTATTAGAATCCTAGCCCACCTCTACAATCTGAACTGGAAAATTTCGACTGAAAACGGCCTGTTTCATTCATTATAGCTGAATCCGGAAATTTCGTCAAATTCGGCTTTGCACCTCGAATTTGATCATCATTTGTTTTGAGTTGGCTTAGTTCCATTGAACATGCTAGAGTGCCAATCCAATTCTGCGTACCATATTTAACAGTTATTGGTTGAGGAATAGTAAAGTTCCATTGAGCATGATATAAATATCCTGTGCACTATAATTATACTTGGTAATTCATCGAATATTCTCTTCTTTGGTGAACAAAATTAATAAAATATTTGAAATTTTTGCGAATTAAATTAAAATTGTTTGAAATATCCTATCCGGTAGTTAATCCGGTATTGAATAACATTGATATTTTTCCGGGAACCATTGCCTTTGGGATGCCTTATATATGAAATTTTTTGTTTTTTTTTTTTATATTTTTTTTCGATTTAAGGGTTAAATACTAATGGATTTTAGACTAATTTTAATATAATTTAAATAATTATGGTTTCAGGAAATCCTATTGTAAGTCGTGGAATTGCAGGAGGATTAAATTAATAAATGTTTATATTATTTAGGAAGCCTGAAAATATTAATTTAGAATTAAATTTCAGGAAATCTGCAGACGAGAAATAACATTTTTTTGAAATATTAATTGTTAATTGTGTAGATTAGAATGGTGTTGTCATTGCATTAATAACTATCGACTTTATTTAGGGGTCTGCAACTGGGCCGATTTAATCAATTAAATTTTGCATTAATTTACAATTACATTTCAGGAAATTTCCAGATGTACGTGAAATAATACAAATTTTTTCTCAGGTTGCTGATTTAGAGAAGCAATTGTTGAAGACCAATACCATCGTTATCCATTAAACCTATTAAACCTTTATCCTTCCTTAGTAGATTAGTATTGTGCTGTCTTTGTGTTACTAACTATCGGCTATACCTAGGTGTCTGTAACCGGGCCGATTCTGTCCCACTTAACTAACCTATCCAATCCTTCGGTTTTGTTATATGTAAAAAAGAGTGTACGGTGGGCCCGGCGTCACCCGGGAGCTCCTGTGTAAGAACTTGGTCGTGCATTCAGAATCAATCAATCAATCAATCAAACACAAAATGGGTCTTAAAATGTTCCGTAAAGTTCAGCGACTATCTGGAATGTTTAACTAACGAGGAAATATACATCGCATTTTGAAAGAGCAGAAAAACCCGTGTGTTATTAAATTTGAAACCCTGCATAAAAATTGCAAAAAACAAGGAAAAACAATTATTGTTGTTTATGGTTCTTGTAAAGATACCCTACACAATATAAAATACAAATTTGAAATATTTAAGATTAAGGGAATGTTTATTTACGTAGATAGTATCGAACACGACGGTTGTGAAGTTTTTCCTAAACTTCCGAGTTATTCCTAAAAAACAACAAAAACAACTAAAAATTTCCGAGTATTGGTAAAACTCGTACTAACGAATAAATTCAAAACTACGTATTAAGAAATAATAAAATTTTATTAATTCAATCGAAATTTGTGTATTTGAATTAGTTTAACAATTCTTTCTATAGAGAATTATCGTGTATCGATATTCCCTGAATTCTCCTGATTTTCCTAAACACCGGCCATCCTAACGGAAACTTGTTTTCGGTTAGTCACGATCTACTCTAATAGAAAATAAGTGGTTTTTAAAAAAAATTATGGTCCCCGGCACATAGGATTGACGATTTTTGAATAAGTTAACGATTTTTGAACATTCTATAGAGAATTATCGCATATCGATATTCCCTGAATTCTCCTGGTTTTCCTAAACACCGGCCATCCTAACGGAAACTTGTTTTCGGTTAGTCACGATCTACTCTAATAGAAAATAAGTGGTTTTTAAAAAAAATTATGGTCCCCGGCACATAGGATTGACGATTTTTGAATAAGTTAACGATTTTTGAACATTCTATAGAGAATTATCGCATATCGATATTCCCTGAATTCTCCTGGTTTTCCTAAACACCGGCCATCCTAACGGAAACTTGTTTTCGGTTAGTCACAATCTACTCTAATAGAAAATAAGTGGTTTTTAAAAAAAATTATGGTCCCCGGCACTTAGGATTGACGATTTTTGAGTAAGTTAACGATTTTTGAACATTCTATAGAGAATTATCGTATATCGATATTCGATGAATTCTCCTGGTTTTCCTAAGCACCGGCCATCCTAACGGAAACTTGTTTTCGGTTAGTCACGATCTACTCTAATAGAAAATAAGTGATTTTTAAAAAAATTATGGTCCCCGGCACTTAGGATTGACGATTTTTGAATAAGTTAACGATTTTTGAACATTCTATAGAGAATTATCGCATATCGATATTCCCTGAATTCTCCTGGTTTTCCTAAACACCGGCCATCCTAACGGAAACTTGTTTTCGGTTAGTCACGATCTACTCTAATAGAAAATAAGTGGTTTTTAAAAAAAATTATGGTCCCCGGCACTTAGGATTGACGATTTTTGAATAAGTTAACGATTTTTGGACATTCTATAGAGAATTATCGTATATCGATATTCGATGAATTCTCCTGGTTTTCCTAAACACCGGCCATCCTAACGGAAACTTGTTTTCGGTTAGTCACGATCTACTCTAATAGAAAATAAGTAGTTTTTAAAAAAAATTATGGTCCCCGGCACTTAGGATTGACGATTTTTGAATAAGTTAACGATTTTTGAACATTCTATAGAGAATTATCGCATATCGATATTCCTTGAATTCTCCTGATTTTCCTAAACACCGGCCATCCTAACGGAAACTTGTTTTCGGTTAGTCACGATCTACTCTAATAGAAAATAAGTGATTTTTAAAAAAAATTATGGTCCCCGGCACTTAGGATTGACGATTTTTGAGTAAGTTAACGATTTTTGAACATTCTATAGAGAATTATCGCATATCGATATTCCCTGAATTCTCCTGATTTTCCTAAACACCGGCCATCCTAATGGAAACTTGTTTTCGGTTAGTCACGATCTACTCTAATAGAAAATAAGTGGTTTTTAAAAAAAATTATGGTCCCCGGCACTTAGGATTGACGATTTTTGAATAAGTTAACGATTTTTGAACATTCTATAGAGAATTATCGCATATCGATATTCCTTGAATTCTCCTGATTTTCCTAAACACCGGCCATCCTAACGGAAACTTGTTTTCGGTTAGTCACGATCTACTCTAATAGAAAATAAGTGATTTTTAAAAAAAATTATGGTCCCCGGCACTTAGGATTGACGATTTTTGAATAAGTTAACGATTTTTGAACATTCTATAGAGAATTATCGCATATCGATATTCCCTGAATTCTCCTGGTTTTCCTAAACACCGGCCATCCTAACGGAAACTTGTTTTCGGTTAGTCACAATCTACTCTAATAGAAAATAAGTGGTTTTTAAAAAAAATTATGGTCCCCGGCACTTAGGATTGACGATTTTTGAGTAAGTTAACGATTTTTGAACATTCTATAGAGAATTATCGCTTATCGATATTCCCTGAATTCTCCTGGTTTTCCTAAACACCGGCCATCCTAACGGAAACTTGTTTTCGGTTAGTCACGATCTACTCTAATAGAAAATAAGTGATTTTTAAAAAAAATTATGGTCCCCGGCACTTAGGATTGACGATTTTTGAGTAAGTTAACGATTTTTGAACATTCTATAGAGAATTATCGTATATCGATATTCGATGAATTCTCCTGGTTTTCCTAAACACCGGCCATCCTAACGGAAACTTGTTTTCGGTTAGTCACGATCTACTCTAATAGAAAATAAGTGATTTTTAAAAAAAATTATGGTCCCTGGCACTTAGGATTGACGATTTTTGAATAAGTTAACGATTTTTGAACATTCTATAGAGAATTATCGCATATCGATATTCCCTGAATTCTCCTGGTTTTCCTAAACACCGGCCATCCTAACGGAAACTTGTTTTCGGTTAGTCACGATCTACTCTAATAGAAAATAAGAGATTTTTAAAAAAAATTATGGTCCCCGGCACTTAGGATTGACGATTTTTGAATAAGTTAACGATTTTTGAACATTCTATAGAGAATTATCGCATATCGATATTCCCTGAATTCTCCTGGTTTTCCTAAACACCGGCCATCCTAACGGAAACTTGTTTTCGGTTAGTCACGATCTACTCTAATAGAAAATAAGTGGTTTTTAAAAAAAATTATGGTCCCCGGCACTTAGGATTGACGATTTTTGAATAAGTTAACGATTTTTGAACATTCTATAGAGAATTATCGCATATCGATATTCCCTGAATTCTCCTGGTTTTCCTAAACACCGGCCATCCTAACGGAAACTTGTTTTCGGTTAGTCGTGATCTACTCTAACAGAAAATAAGTGATTTTTAAAAAAATCTATGGTCCCAGGCACTTAGGATTGACGATTTTTGACTAAGTTAACGATTTTTGACATTCTTTAGAGAATTATCGTATATCGATATTCCCTGAATTCTCCTGGTTTTCCTAAACACCGGCCATCCTAACGGAAACTTGTTTTCGGTTAGTCGTGATCTACTCTAACAGAAAATAAGTGATTTTTAAACAAATCTATGGTCCCAGGCACTTAGGATTGACGATTTTTGACTAAGTTAACGATTTTTGACATTCTTTAGAGAATTATCGTATATCGATATTCCCTGAATTCTCCTGGTTTTCCTAAACACCGGCCATCCTCACGGAAACTTGTTTTCGGTTAGTCGTGATCTACTCTAACAGAAAATAAGTGATTTTTAAACAAATCTATGGTCCCAGGCACTTAGGATTGACGATTTTTGACTAAGTTAAAGATTTACCTATTGAACATAATAACCACGCATCTTAAGTGTTGGTACTATTTATTCTTAAACATTTTGTTTTAAGTTACGAAAAATAACTTTGGTTTCCGTATTTGATATTTCTTAATATTGTTTTTCTTTTAGATTTTGAAATTTCTTCTCCGATTTATTTTTGTACGTGTTTTTACGTTGCGTGACAATGTAAATCGTTTGGGAAAGTAATTTGTTTGATATATGAAAGTATTTACGGAATTGTTCTACAACACCTATGTAGCACTATTCTGGTGATTCCCCGGGAATAAGGAACAGGGGAAAGAATTTATATGTAATTTCTGTTCAAATATTTTTTTTCCATTTTTGTTTAATTTTTTTCAATTTTTTTGTATGAAAAGAGGCGTGTCTGTTGTATAATTCACGTGATGTAATTGGTTTAAACGATGGGATAGAAAAATCCGAGATTTTTATCCTTCGTATGAACTCGCTGTGGAAAATTTAGATAAGGAAAAATTATTCCCAATTTATAAATATTTACATTAAATTTTTTCCTCAGTAGGCCGGAAAAAAATATATGAACAGAAATAACATAAAAATTCTTTCCCCTGTTCCTTATCATCGGAGAACTACTGGAACAGTGCAATGTGGTAGTTACGATTAAGGATATTTGAACGCATAACCGGGGTTAGTAAGTAAATTCGGTTTTACCGAGTTTTCAGATATTACTAAACGGCGGGACCACTAGCGGAAAGTAGATTTGAGTTGGTCTAGGTCCGTGTAATTGGAAAATTATACTCATTTTCCAAAAGATAGGGCTTCTGGTAGTTAGGATTAAGGATATTTGAAC
Source organism: Nephrotoma appendiculata (assembly GCA_947310385.1). Lineage (NCBI taxonomy): Eukaryota > Metazoa > Arthropoda > Insecta > Diptera > Tipulidae > Nephrotoma > Nephrotoma appendiculata. The sequence continues at coordinate 104,225,841 of OX371223.1, forward strand.
ACGTAACCGGTGTTAGTAAATAAATTCGGTTTTACCGAGTTTTCAGATATTACTAAACGGCGGGACCACTAGCGGAAAGTAGATTTGAGTTGGTCTAGGTCCGTGTAATTGGAAAATCATACTCATTTTCCAAAAGGTAGGGCTTCTGGTAGTTAGGATTAAGGATATTTGAACACGTAACCGGAGTTAGTAAATAAATTCGGTTTTTCCGAGTTTTCCCATATTACTAAACGGCGGGACCACTAGCGGAAAGTAGGTTTGAATTGGTCTAGGTTTGTGTAATTGGAAAATCATACTCATTTTCCAAAAAGTAGGGATTCTGGTAGTTAGGATTAAGGTTGAACACGTAACCGGAGTTAGTAAATAAATTCGGTTTTTCCGAGTTTTCCGATATTACTAAACGGTGGGACCACTAGCGGAAAGTAGGTTTGAGTTCGTCTAGGCCTGTGTAATTGGAAAATCATACTCATTTTCCAAAAAGTAGGGATTCTGGTAGTTAGGATTAAGGTTGAACACATAACCGGGGTTATTAAATAAATTCGGTTTTTCCGAGTTTTCCGATATTACTAAACGGCGGGACCACTAGCGGAAAGTAGATTTGAGTTGGTCTAGGTCCGTGTAATTGGAAAATCATACTCATTTTCCAAAAGGTAGGGCTTCTGGTAGTTAGGATTAAGGATATTTGAACACGTAACCGGGGTTATTAAATAAATTCGGTTTTTCCGAGTTTTCCGATATTACTAAACGGCGGGACCACTAGCGGAAAGTAGATTTGAGTTGGTCTAGGCCTGTGTAATTGGAAAATCATACTCATTTTCCAAAAAGTAGGGATTCTGGTAGTTAGGATTAAGGATATTTGAACATCTAACCGGGGTTAGTAAATAAATTCGGTTTTACCGAGTTTTCAGATATTACTAAATGGCGGGACCACTAGCGGAAAGTAGATTTGAGTTGGTCTAGGTCCGTGTAATTGGAAAATCATACTCATTTTCCAAAAGATAGGGCTTCTGGTAGTTAGGATTAACGATATTTGAACACGTAACCGGGGTTAGTAAATAAATTCGGTTTTACCGAGTTTTCAGATATTACTAAACGGCGGGACCACTAGCGGAAAGTAGGTTTGAGTTCGCCTAGGCCTGTGAAATTGGAAAATCATACTCATTTTCCAAAAGGTAGGGCTTTTGGTAGTTAGGATTAAGGATATTTGAACACGTAACCGGGGTTAGTAAATAAATTCGGTTTTTCCGAGATTTCCGATATTACTAAACGGCGGGACCACTAGCGGAAAATAGATTTGAGTTCGTCTAGGTCTGTGTAATTGGAAAATCATACTCATTTTCCAAAAGGTAGGGCTTCTGGTAGTTAGGATTAAGGATATTTGAACACGTAACCGGGGTTATTAAATAAATTCGGTTTTTCCGAGTTTTCCGATATTACTAAACGGCGGGACCACTAGCGGAAAGTAGATTTGAGTTGGTCTAGGCCTGTGTAATTGGAAAATCATACTCATTTTCCAAAAAGTAGGGATTCTGGTAGTTAGGATTAAGGATATTTGAACATCTAACCGGGGTTAGTAAATAAATTCGGTTTTACCGAGTTTTCAGATATTACTAAATGGCGGGACCACTAGCGGAAAGTAGATTTGAGTTGGTCTAGGTCCGTGTAATTGGAAAATCATACTCATTTTCCAAAAGATAGGGCTTCTGGTAGTTAGGATTAACGATATTTGAACACGTAACCGGGGTTAGTAAATAAATTCGGTTTTACCGAGTTTTCAGATATTACTAAACGGCGGGACCACTAGCGGAAAGTAGGTTTGAGTTCGCCTAGGCCTGTGAAATTGGAAAATCATACTCATTTTCCAAAAGGTAGGGCTTTTGGTAGTTAGGATTAAGGATATTTGAACACGTAACCGGGGTTAGTAAATAAATTCGGTTTTTCCGAGATTTCCGATATTACTAAACGGCGGGACCACTAGCGGAAAATAGATTTGAGTTCGTCTAGGTCTGTGTAATTGGAAAATCATACTCATTTTCCAAAAGGTAGGGCTTCTGGTAGTTAGGATTAAGGATATTTGAACACGTAACCGGGGTTAGTAAATAAATTCGGTTTTTCCGAGTTTTCCGATATTACTAAACGGCGGGACCACTAGCGGAAAACAGATTTGAGTTGGACTAGGCCTGTGTAATTGGAAAATCATACTCATTTTCCAAAAGCTAGGGATTCTGGTAGTTAGGATTAAGGATATTTGAACACGTAACCGGGGTTATTAAATAAATTCGGTTTTTCCGAGTTTTCCGATATTACTAAATGGCGGAACCACTAGCGGAAAGTAGATTTGAGTTCGTCTAGGTCCGTGTAATTGAAAAATCATACTCATTTTCCAAAAGGTAGGGCTTCTGGTAGTTAGGATTAAGGATATTTGAACACGTAACCGGGGTTAGTAAATAAATTCGGTTTTTCCGAGTTTTCCGATATTACTAAACGGCGGGACCACTAGCGGAAAGTAGATTTGAGTTCGTCTAGGTCTGTGTAATTGGAAAATCATACTCATTTTCCAATAGGTAGGGCTTCTGGTAGTTAGGATTAAGGATATTTGATGGCAAAGACACACATCAAACGTTCTTTTATGGCAAAGACACACATTTTATAATTAATTTTTTTTTGCCTTGAGGGGGAGTATTGTAGGGTCTATACCTTTTAGTGATTTACCCTCGCATCGTGTGCAAAATTTCAAATACCTACGCCTTACGTAGATGGGATAAGTACTTGTAGTTTACATGAGCCATAGATTGAAATCTCATCTTTACAACAGTGTGATTGGTTTTTGTTGGGTATGTTTTTGAGCGGACTTATGGGTTGTTGAAGCAGGAAAACCAGGAGAATTCCAGGAATATCGATATACGATAATTCTCTATAGAATGTTGAAAAATCGATGACTTAGTCAAAAATCATCAATCCTAAGTGCCTGGGACCATAATTTTTTCTAAAAATCACTTATTTTCTGTTAGAGTAGATCATGAATAACCGAAAACAAGTTTCCGTTAGGATGGCCGGTGTTTAGGAAAACCAGGAGAATTCCGGGAATATCGATATACGATAATTCTCTATAGAATGTTGAAAAATCGATGACTTAGTCAAAAATCATCAATCCTAAGTGCCTGGGACCATAATTTTTTCTAAAAATCACTTATTTTCTGTTAGAGTAGATCATGAATAACCGAAAACAAGTTTTCGTTAGGATGGCCGGTGTTTAGGAAAACTAGGAGAATTCCGGGAATATCGATATACGATAATTCTCTATAGAATGCTCAAAAATCGATGACTTAGTCAAAAATCATCAATCCTAAGTGCCTGATGGTGCCTGGGACCATAATTTTTTCTAAAAATCACTTATTTTCTGTTAGAGTAGATCATGAATAACCGAAAACAAGTTTCCGTTAGGATGGCCGGTGTTTAGGAAAACCAGGAGAATTCTGGGAATATCGATATACGATAATTCTCTATAGAATGTTCAAAAATCGATGACTTAGTCAAAAATCATCAATCCTAAGTGCCTGGGACCATAATTTTTTTTAAAAATCACTTATTTTCTGTTAGAGTAGATCATGAATAATCGAAAACAAGTTTCCGTTAGGATGGCCGGTGTTTAGGAAAACCAGGAGAATTCCGGGAATATCGATATACGATAATTCTCTATAGAATGCTCAAAAATCGATGACTTAGTCAAAAATCATCAATCCTAAGTGCCTGATGGTGCCTGGGACCATAATTTTTTCTAAAAATCACTTATTTTCTGTTAGAGTAGATCATGAATAACCGAAAACAAGTTTCCGTTAGGATGGGCGGTGTTTAGGAAAACCAGGAGAATTCCGGGAATATCGATATACGATAATTCTCTATAGAATGTTCAAAAATCGATGACTTAGTCAAAAATCATCAATCCTAAGTGCCTGGGACCATAATTTTTTCTAAAAATCACTTATTTTCTGTTAGAGTAGATCATGAATAACCGAAAACAAGTTTCCGTTAGGATAGCCGGTGTTTAGGAAAACCAGGAGAATTCCGGGAATATCGATATACGATAATTCTCTATAGAATGTTGAAAAATCGATGACTTAGTCAAAAATCATCAATCCTAAGTGCCTGGGACCATAATTTTTTCTAAAAATCACTTATTTTCTGTTAGAGTAGATCATGAATAACCGAAAACAAGTTTCCGTTAGGATGGCCGGTGTTTAGGAAAACCAGGAGAATTCCGGGAATATCGATATACGATAATTCTCTATAGAATGCTCAAAAATCGATGACTTAGTCAAAAATCATCAATCCTAAGTGCCTGGGACCATAATTTTTTTTAAAAACCACATATTTTCTGTTAGAGTAGACCATGAATAACCGAAAACAAGTTTCCGTTAGGATGGCCGGTGTTTAGGAAAACCAGGAGAATTCCGGGAATATCGATATACGATAATTCTCTATAGAATGTTGAAAAATCGATGACTTAGTCAAAAATCATCAATCCTAAGTGCCTGGGACCATAATTTTTTTTAAAAATCACTTATTTTCTGTTAGAGTAGATCATGAATAACCGAAAACAAGTTTCCGTTAGGATGGCCGGTGTTTAGGAAAACCAGGAGAATTCCGGGAATATCGATATACGATAATTCTCCAGGAGAACCAGGAGAATTCTGGGAATATCGATATACGATAATTCTCTATAGAATGTTCAAAAATCGATGACTTAGTCAAAAATCATCAATCCTAAGTGCCTGGGACCATAATTTTTTTTAAAAATCACTTATTTTCTGTTAGAGTAGATCATGAATAACCGAAAACAAGTTTCCGTTAGGATGGCCGGTGTTTAGGAAAACCAGGAGAATTCCGGGAATATCGATATACGATAATTCTCTATAGAATGCTCAAAAATCGATGACTTAGTCAAAAATCATCAATCCTAAGTGCCTGGGACCATAATTTTTTCTAAAAATCACTTATTTTCTGTTAGAGTAGATCATGAATAACCGAAAACAAGTTTCCGTTAGGATGGCCGGTGTTTAGGAAAACCAGGAGAATTCCGGGAATATCGATATACGATAATTCTCTATAGAATGTTGAAAAATCGATGACTTAGTCAAAAATCATCAATCCTAAGTGCCTGGGACCATAATTTTTTTTAAAAATCACATATTTTCTATTAGAGTAGATCATGAATAACCGAAAACAAGTTTCCGTTAGGATGGCCGGTGTTTAGGAAAACCAGGAGAATTCCGGGAATATCGATATACGATAATTCTCTATAGAATGTTCAAAAATCGATGACTTAGTCAAAAATCATCAATCCTAAGTGCCTGGGACCATAATTTTTTCTAAAAATCACTTATTTTCTGTTAGAGTAGATCATGAATAACCGAAAACAAGTTTCCGTTAGGATGGCCGGTGTTTAGGAAAACCAGGAGAATTCCGGGAATATCGATATACGATAATTCTCTATAGAATGTTCAAAAATCGATGTCTTAGTCAAAAATCATCAATCCTAAGTGCCTGGGACCATAATTTTTTCTAAAAATCACTTATTTTCTGTTAGAGTAGATCATGAATAACCGAAAACAAGTTTCCGTTAGGATGGCCGGTGTTTAGGAAAACCAGGAGAATTCCGGGAATATCGATATACGATAATTCTCTATAGAATGCTCAAAAATCGATGACTTAGTCAAAAATCATCAATCCTAAGTGCCTGGGACCATAATTTTTTTTAAAAATCACTTATTTTCTGTTAGAGTAGATCATGAATAACCGAAAACAAGTTTCCGTTAGGATGGCCGGTGTTTAGGAAAACCAGGAAAATTCCGGGAATATCGATATACGATAATTCTCTATAGAATGTTGAAAAATCGATGACTTAGTCAAAAATCATCAATCCTAAGTGCCTGGGACCATAATTTTTTCTAAAAATCACTTATTTTCTGTTAGAGTAGATCATGAATAACCGAAAACAAGTTTCCGTTAGGATGGCCGGTGTTTAGGAAAACCAGGAGAATTCCGGGAATATTGATATACGATAATTCTCTATAGAATGCTCAAAAATCGATGACTTAGTCAAAAATCATCAATCCTAAGTGCCTGGGACCATAATTTTTTTTAAAAATCACTTATTTTCTGTTAGAGTAGATCATGAATAACCGAAAACAAGTTTCCGTTAGGATGACCGGTGTTTAGGAAAACCAGGAGAATTCCGGGAATATCGATATACGATAATTCTCTATAGAATGTTGAAAAATCGATGACTTAGTCAAAAATCATCAATCCTAAGTGCCTGGGACCATATTTTTTTCTAAAAATCACTTATTTTCTGTTAGAGTAGATCATGAATAACCGAAAACAAGTTTCCGTTAGGATGGCCGGTGTTTAGGAAAACCAGGAGAATTCCGGGAATATCGATATACGATAATTCTCTATGGAATGTTCAAAAATCGATGACTTAGTCAAAAATCATCAATCCTAAGTGCCTGGGACCATAATTTTTTCTAAAAATCACTTATTTTCTGTTAGAGTAGATCATGAATAACCGAAAACAAGTTTCCGTTAGGATGGCCGGTGTTTAGGAAAACCAGGAGAATTCCGGGAATATCGATATACGATAATTCTCTATAGAATGTTCAAAAATCGATGTCTTAGTCAAAAATCATCAATCCTAAGTGCCTGGGACCATAATTTTTTCTAAAAATCACTTATTTTCTGTTAGAGTAGATCATGAATAACCGAAAACAAGTTTCCGTTAGGATGGCCGGTGTTTAGGAAAACCAGGAGAATTCCGGGAATATCGATATACGATAATTCTCTATAGAATGCTCAAAAATCGATGACTTAGTCAAAAATCATCAATCCTAAGTGCCTGGGACCATAATTTTTTTTAAAAATCACTTATTTTCTGTTAGAGTAGATCATGAATAACCGAAAACAAGTTTCCGTTAGGATGGCCGGTGTTTAGGAAAACCAGGAAAATTCCGGGAATATCGATATACGATAATTCTCTATAGAATGTTGAAAAATCGATGACTTAGTCAAAAATCATCAATCCTAAGTGCCTGGGACCATAATTTTTTCTAAAAATCACTTATTTTCTGTTAGAGTAGATCATGAATAACCGAAAACAAGTTTCCGTTAGGATGGCCGGTGTTTAGGAAAACCAGGAGAATTCCGGGAATATTGATATACGATAATTCTCTATAGAATGCTCAAAAATCGATGACTTAGTCAAAAATCATCAATCCTAAGTGCCTGGGACCATAATTTTTTTTAAAAATCACTTATTTTCTGTTAGAGTAGATCATGAATAACCGAAAACAAGTTTCCGTTAGGATGACCGGTGTTTAGGAAAACCAGGAGAATTCCGGGAATATCGATATACGATAATTCTCTATAGAATGTTGAAAAATCGATGACTTAGTCAAAAATCATCAATCCTAAGTGCCTGGGACCATATTTTTTTCTAAAAATCACTTATTTTCTGTTAGAGTAGATCATGAATAACCGAAAACAAGTTTCCGTTAGGATGGCCGGTGTTTAGGAAAACCAGGAGAATTCCGGGAATATCGATATACGATAATTCTCTATGGAATGTTCAAAAATCGATGACTTAGTCAAAAATCATCAATCCTAAGTGCCTGGGACCATAATTTTTTCTAAAAATCACTTATTTTCTGTTAGAGTAGATCATGAATAACCGAAAACAAGTTTCCGTTAGGATGGCCGGTGTTTAGGAAAACCAGGAGAATTCCGGGAATATCGATATACGATAATTCTCTATAGAATGTTGAAAAATCGATGACTTAGTCAAAAATCATCAATCCTAAGTGCCTGGGACCATAATTTTTTCTAAAACTCACTTATTTTCTGTTAGAGTAGATCATGAATAACCGAAAACAAGTTTCCGTTAGGATGGCCGGTGTTTAGGAAAACCAGGAGAATTCCGGGAATATCGATATACGATAATTCTCTATAGAATGCTCAAAAATCGATGACTTAGTCAAAAATCATCAATCCTAAGTGCCTGGGACCATAATTTTTTTTAAAAATCACTTATTTTCTGTTAGAGTAGATCATGAATAACCGAAAACAAGTTTCCGTTAGGATGGCCGGTGTTTAGGAAAACCAGGAGAATTCCGGGAATATCGATATACGATAATTCTCTATAGAATGTTCAAAAATCGATGACTTAGTCAAAAATCATCAATCCTAAGTGCCTGGGACCATAATTTTTTTTAAAAATCACATATTTTCTGTTAGAGTAGATCACGAATAACCGAAAACAAGTTTCCGTTAGGATGGCCGGTGTTTAGGAAAACCAGGAGAATTCCGGGAATATCGATATACGATAATTCTCTATAGAATGTTCAAAAATCGATGACTTAGTCAAAAATCATCAATCCTAAGTGCCTGGGACCATAATTTTTTTTAAAAATCACTTATTTTCTGTTAGAGTAGATCATGAATAACCGAAAACAAGTTTCCGTTAGGATGGCCGGTGTTTAAGAAAACCAGGAGAATTCCGGGAATATCGATATACGATAATTCTCTATAGAATGTTCAAAAATCGATGACTTAGTCAAAAATCATCAATCCTAAGTGCCTGGGACCATAATTTTTTCTAAAAATCACTTATTTTCTGTTAGAGTAGATCATGAATAACCGAAAACAAGTTTCCGTTAGGATGGCCGGTGTTTAGGAAAACCAGGAGAATTCCGGGAATATCGATATACGATAATTCTCTATAGAATGTTGAAAAATCGATGACTTAGTCAAAAATCATCAATCCTAAGTGCCTGGGACCATATTTTTTTAAAAATCACTTATTTTCTGTTAGAGTAGATCATGAATAACCGAAAACAAGTTTCCGTTAGGATGGTCGGTGTTTAGGAAAACCAGGAGAATTTTGGGAATATCGATATACGATAATTCTCTATAGAATGTTGAAAAATCGATGACTTAGTCAAAAATCATCAATCCTAAGTGCCTGGGACCATAATTTTTTCTAAAAATCACTTATTTTCTGTTAGAGTAGATCATGAATAACCGAAAACAAGTTTCCGTTAGGATGGCCGGTGTTTAAGAAAACCAGGAGAATTCCGGGAATATCGATATACGATAATTCTCTATAGAATGTTCAAAAATCGATGACTTAGTCAAAAATCATCAATCCTAAGTGCCTGGGACCATAATTTTTGTCTAAAAATCACTTATTTTCTGTTAGAGTAGATCATGAATAACCGAAAACAAGTTTCCGTTAGGATGGCCGGTGTTTAGGAAAACCAGGAGAATTCCGGGAATATCGATATACGCTAATTCTCTATAGAATGTTGAAAAATCGATGACTTAGTCAAAAATCATCAATCCTAAGTGCCTGGGACCATAATTTTTTTAAAAATCACTTATTTTCTGTTAGAGTAGATCATGAATAACCGAAAACAAGTTTCCGTTAGGATGGTCGGTGTTTAGGAAAACCAGGAGAATTTTGGGAATATCGATATACGATAATTCTCTATAGAATGTTGAAAAATCGATGACTTAGTCAAAAATCATCAATCCTAAGTGCCTGGGACCATAATTTTTTTTAAAAATCACTTATTTTCTGTTAGAGTAGATCATGAATAACCGAAAACAAGTTTCCGTTAGGATGGCCGGTGTTAGGAAAACCAGGAGAATTCCGGGAATATCGATATACGATAATTCTCTATAGAATGTTGAAAAATCGATGACTTAGTCAAAAATCATCAATCCTAAGTGCCTGGGACCATAATTTTTTTTAAAAATCACTTATTTTCTGTTAGAGTAGATCATGAATAACCGAAAACAAGGTTCCGTTAGGATGGCCGGTGTTTAGGAAAACCAGGAGAATTCCGGGAATATCGATATACGATAATTCTCTATAGAATGTTGAAAAATCGATGACTTAGTCAAAAATCATCAATCCTAAGTGCCTGGGACCATAATTTTTTCTAAAAATCACTTATTTTCTGTTAGAGTAGATCATGAATAATCGAAAACAAGTTTCCGTTAGGATGGCCGGTGTTTAGGAAAACCAGGAGAATTCCGGGAATATCGATATACGATAATTCTCTATAGAATGTTGAAAAATCGATGACTTAGTCAAAAATCATCAATCCTAAGTGCCTGGGACCATAATTTTTTCTAAAAATCACTTATTTTCTGTTAGAGTAGATCATGAATAACCGAAAACAAGTTTCCGTTAGGATGGCCGATGTTTAGGAAAACCAGGAGAATTCCGGGAAGACCGATATACGATAATTCTCTATAGAATGTTGAAAAATCGATGACTTAGTCAAAAATCATCAATCCTAAGTGCCTGGGACCATAATTTTTTTTAAAAATCACTTATTTTCTGTTAGAGTAGATCATGAATAACCGAAAACAAGTTTCTGTTAGGATGGCCGGTGTTTAGGAAAACCCAGGAGAATTCCGGGAATATCGATATACGATAATTCTCTATAGAATGCTCAAAAATCGATGACTTAGTCAAAAATCATCAATCCTAAGTGCCTGGGACCATAATTTTTTCTAAAAATCACTTATTTTCTGTTAGAGTAGATCATGAATAACCGAAAACAAGTTTCCGTTAGGATGGCTGGTGTTTAGGAAAACCAGGAGAATTCCGGGAATATCGATATACGATAATTCTCTATAGAATGTTCAAAAATCGATGACTTAGTCAAAAATCATCAATCCTAAGTGCCTGGGACCATAATTTTTTCTAAAAATCACTTATTTTCTGTTAGAGTAGATCATGAATAACCGAAAACAAGTTTCCGTTAGGATGGCCGGTGTTTAGGAAAACCAGGAGAATTCCGGGAATATCGATATACGATAATTCTCTATAGAAAAAATTATTAAACTTATTCAAATATCGTCTATCTTAAGTGCGAAGTTTTAACTGATTACAGAAATTTAATAATTTTTTCTTTTTATATTTTTTACTTATACTCGTAATTCTATTTCACTTCACAAATTTCGATTGTATTAGTAAAATTTTATTATTTCTTAATACGTAGTTTGATTTTATTCGTTAATACGTAGTTTTACCAATACTCTGAAATTTTTAGTTGTTGTTGTTGCTTTTTAGGAATAACTCGGAAGTTTAGGAAAATCTTCACAACCGTCCAGACACGCGTGAAGTTTATCCTAAAAGAAATTCCTAAAATATTTTTTTTTATTTTAGGAAATACTTCACGTGTATCGAACACGAAATCTTCCATTCAACCGGGAAAGTGTTTCGTCAATGTCGTGGTATACGACGAGAAAAAATGAAGCTTCTTTCAAAAAATAAAACTGCTCACAGCACCTACTTGGATTTGGTAGACGAAACTGACTTAGAGCTTTATCAAGATGGTAGTACTCAGGAAATGACCACTCCAAATGTAATTCGAAAAACAAAATCGGATCACTACAAAACAAATGATGTTGTTCGAGACTGCGATTTTGTTGACATATATTTTAAATGTTGCATGCAGCCAGAAGAAAACCGTTATTTATATTCTGTAGCTACCCCTTTTCAGATTGTTTTATTACGAAAAGAGCAATTGGCACTTCTACAGCATGAAAATGTGAAAGTTCACTTCGACGCCACTGGAGAAATTATAAAAATAACAACCTGTCATCGGGAAAATACATTTAAAAGAATTCTTTACTACGCTTGTGTTGTCAAAGTTAATTTAAATGTAATACCAATTGCTGAATTTATTTCGTGCCAACATGATGCATGGACTTTGAGCAAGCTTTTGTTAGATGTAAGAAAGGAAATCGAAATGACATCTAAACAATTAAAAGGCCATTACTTTGTAGTTTACTGGTCGTGGGCTTTAATAAATGCGATTAACTCTAGTTTTAATTCAATGAGTGGCATATTAGAATCCATTGAAGAGAATTTTAATTGGGTGGAACATTTATATTAATTTATTTGTTGCTCGGATTTTGTGAATATAATCACAGTACAAATAAAAAAAAACTACCCAAAATAAATTCAGAACACCGAAATATAATTTTAGATTTCTTCGGTGCAATGCTAAGCGCAAAACCAATTAAACTTATCGATGAGTTGTTTCAGCCATTCTGCATTATTATGTGTTTACCAAATGTAAGCAAAAGTAGCAAACTTGCTCATACAAGTTTTGTGATGAAATTGAGTCAGTTATATAATGGAAAATGTGCCGATTTTGAAAGTTCTAAGTTTTAATATGAAGTTACTATAAATATTAACAGTTGGCCAGAAAATAAATTGAACCCATTTTACCTAAAATATAAGCGAATATATGTTCAAGTTACTTTAAAAGTTCAAACAGAACGTGGTTTCAGGCGTAACCAGTATTATTGCAATGATTTTGTCCAATTTATAATTAAAAAATATTTTGCATACATAACTTTGTGGGCCAATTTTTATTCTAATATGTTTTGGGTCGAGGGTAATATTTCCAATGCCATAATAGAAAACTGGTTTAACGTGGTGAAAAATCATTACTTAAATAACAAGAGAATGAAAATTGGGCGTGTTGTAAACATATTAAAATTAAGAACAGCACAAAAACTGAAGTCAATTAAAATGCCGGAACCATTAATAACTCCGAGAAATATTAAACGTAAATTGAATCTACAAAACATGTTTGAAGAAGAACAATGGAATAAAAAGTTACGAGGAACAAAATCACCCAAACATTTTGGTACAACAGCACTTAAAAGATATGTCAACAAAAAATTATTTCAGACCGATACATCGAAATGCCAAAGAATAAGAGGTTTTAAAGTTGAGCAAGCGCCAATGTTAAGAAATGGGGTTTCTAAAGCAGTTGAAAATGAAACCATAACAGTTGTCAATACTTGTGGCTTCGATTCACTTGCAATGATTTTTATTTGTTATGGAATCGATTTAGAGTCTTTAAAAATTAAATTTAATGAAATGACATATAGAAAATTCGATATCTTTCGGGACCTTATACATTGTTCAGGGTGTGGAGCAATTTTGAAAGTCGATAGTGTTGTAAGTAATTATGGCATAGCAATCGCAGATGTACAATCTTATAACAATGAAAATTACGATTGCAAAATTGATGATATACAAAAAGAAATTAAACGAAATAGTGAACAATTTTTTTTTTAAAGGAATAATAAATAATAGTCAGTCTTTAAAACATTATACTGCCATTGTTAAAAGACCAAAGAACAAGTGGGAATTATATGACGATTTAAGAAATTTCGCCACGGTAGTTACAAACCAACAGCGCATTAACCCAGCGCATTTTATTTTATTGCATATCTTAAATTTTTAAAAATCAACTAAATAGCCTCAAATAGTTTAAATTATCCAATATATACAATATACTCGCATGTATAGTGTTATATAATAAGATTAAAATTTTAACATTCCTATCGCCGAATTATTTCTTGTCTTATTATTATTTCATCACTTATCTAGAATTTTCCTATAGCTTAAATAGATAATAAATAAATAAAAATTAATTAATTAATTAATTAATTTTCAAGCATATACCAAAATTTTCCACTTTTCTAACTCTTTAAATACTTTAATATAATTTTTAGTTTGGCCGGAATAGAAGGTGGGGAGCAAAGTTATAGATTCAAACCTCTTCGTGGTGCTCCCTGGTAACTCAAAATGAATCAGGCTTTAAAGTTAAAAACTTGTATAGTAAAAGAACACCCATATTGCCCGTCAACGACAAATGGGTTCTGGTCATCGTATTGATATAAGGGTGGTGTCGTTTGATAGCTCTCATCTTTAGCCATCTAGTTACATATACCGTTTCTCTTAGACATCTCTGAGATTAATTAGATTTTTATTTTTTTAAACGCTCGTATAATCTTTTAAACATGTGAACATTGAACACATTTTGAACATTTATTTTGATTTGTTCAACGTATAATTATTTTATTTGAAATCTACTACCAAAAATATTCCAATAGTATTTTTATTTCTTATTTTATCTGTCAAGCCTAACATTGCTTTTGCCAACTGTTTTACTAATACATGTGCATTTTTGTTATTTCGACAATTTTATGTTCCGCCATGTTTTGTTATTTTTTAATTTTGTCGGAAACTTCACCGTCGTCAATTTTAGTGTTTATTTAGTTAAATCGCATGCGCACCGACCAAACAATTAATTTAAAAAAAATCAAGACTTTTTTTTAATACGATCTATCTAAAGAAGAGTGTGCCTTTCCTAATAAAAACAACGGTTTTGTAAATTCTTTTTATTTCTCAAAATATTTTGTTGATGTTTAAGTGACGCCAGAAAACAATGTACTACAGAAAGTTGACAGCAGATTTTAAAATGGCATCACACCGCGCCATTCACAATAGAATATTTTAATCAATTTTTTTGACAAAGTCAGTCAAGCTTATAGCCAATAGATGCTTTGTCAGAAAAAAAAACAAAATGATGAACAAATGGCCCAGATTAAACAAAAATTTTTTTGTATTAAAAGATAAATATTTTTTTTATTCATCAATCGTCATTTAAACATCAACAAAAATTGTTGAGAAACAAAAAGAGAGCTTATAAAAACAAAACAGCTTATAAAATAATTTTATTGCAACGACACACTCTTCTTTCGCCCCGGTGGCAAAGTGGTTAGCATGCTTGCTCCAGCGACCGGAGGTCCCGGGTTCGATTCCCGGTGGTGACAAAGAAAATATTTCACGGCTGGTTTAGGATCAATGAATTAATCACTCATTATCCGAAATGAAAATATGATTATGAAACCTCATGTGAGGCGGCCAAATCCCTATATGGGATATAATAGTGCCAGAGAGAGAGAGACACACTCTTCTAGATCGCATTAAAAAAAAGTTGAACAAAAGAACTTTTGATTTTTGTTAAATTAATTTTTTGGTGAGTGCGCATGCAATTTCACTAAAAACACTGAATAACTTTTCCACCATCAACAATTCGAAAAAACTTAGCTGTTTTTATGAAAATGAGCCCACCTATCACCCTACTTCGTTTGATCGTTCACTTCTGGGACACCCCGTAAATATGTACCTTGAATGGAATAAATATTCTTTTTAATTTTCCAACTGTTGTTAGCTATTTAGTTGTTGGTGCTTTTGTCTAGAGTTCACTTATTGTTTCGTTAGGATTACACATGAAAATAATGTTTTATAAGTTCGAGAATTGAAATAACATCACAGTCCAACACTATATTAGAAACCATTGAATCTGATGTCTGGGGACAAGGAAGCAAAATATATCTCATAATATCATTAAAAACCTGAAAGTATTCTGAGTTCATTGGCAACCGATTAATTTAGTATTCATATCGCACTCGCCACAATTGTAATTCTATATAGATTTTGGTGAAGATGCATATAATCTACCCTGTAGAATGTAAATTTCTTGTTACGGTTTATTATCATTACTTTGGTGCAAATAAATAATTTTTATTTCCGAAATAAAATAAATTTCATGATTGGAATTTAAATTTTTTTGCCTGCTTATTATTATACCCACCAAAAAGCGATTTAGTGCTGTATATTGTGTTAGTGTAACAATAAAAATCATTTCTGTAATTTTTATTACAGCTTAGAGCGCATATAATACAATCATGATAATGATAATAGCATAATCATCATCATAATCAAATAGGCTATGTATAAAGAGGTTATAAATCACCTGCGCGCGTAAATCGGGTAGGGCGTGGGTGGGGGGGGGGGGGGTGATGGTCGTTATGAAGGATATAAAATAAAATCGATTTGATGTGTGTACCATTGTGTATGTCATATTATTACACGTACATGTTATTTTGTATTACGTTTTGATGTTTGAACTCGTAAATCAAAACGTTAAAAAAGTTAAACCTCAACATTTGGATAAATCTGTAATCAAATTATATAATTAAGAAAAGTTTGAAAGTATAAAACCAGTAAAAAGTGCCAAAAGCATAAAAAGTGCAAAAAGTGCAAAAAGTGTAAAAAGTGTTAAAGATTGAAAAGTGTAATAGTGCTCAAAGTGTTAAAGTGTAAAAAGTGCCAGAAGCGTTAAAATTGAAAAAAATGTAAAAAGTGTAGAAAGTGTAGCATGTGAAGAAAGTGATGAAAATGTAGAAAGTGTAGAAAGGCTAATAAGTATAGAAAGAAAAAAAGAAAAAATTCAAAACAGTGTAAAAAGTAGAAAAAGTGTTAAAAGAACCAAAATAGTAAGAAAGTGTAAAAATATTAATAAATTAGAAAAAGTGTAAAAGTGTAAAATATGTAAAATCGCGAAAATAGTAAGGGGTGCGTACGTACGGTTACACTCTTCACTACAGCGGCCATCAGAACGGAGGAGAATTTGGAGTTGGCTTCCTCATCCATCGGCGCGTGAAGCACCATATCATCGATTTCCGCCCTATTAACATGCGGATATGCACGGTCAGACTTCGCACTAAGAAATTTAACATCACGATCGTTAATGTGCATGCACCCACCGAAGATAAATCAGATGACATCAAAGATCTCTTCTTTGTCGAGCTCGAGGAAGTCATCAACAACATACCGCACCACGACATTAAAATCATCGTGGGCGACTTTAATGCAAAAATCGGTAGGAGTGCAGAAAATACATCGCACATCGGTCCCAACAGCCTGCATCTAACTAGTAACAACAACGGCCAACGCATCACCGACCTGGCAATAACGTACAACTTAGTTGTATCAAGTACGTTTTTTCCACATAAGAGAATTCACAAAGTAACGTGGAGATCGAATGATGGAAGAACTGAAAACCAAATCGATCACGTCATGGTGTCCAAGAGACACTCCACCAGCATATCTGACGTTAGATCCTACAGAGGTGCAGACATGGACAGCGATCACATGCTTGTCATATTTAAGTATAAGTGCAAACTGTCATCTACGTTTAACAGACAAGCACAAAAGACCGTTCGATGGAATATTGATGCTCTAAAAGACCAAGCGTCACTGCAGAGTTACCAATCAGCTGTCACTAATTATTTAGACCGGCCCCATAACAATGAAGAAGCTCCTCCTAACGTCCAGGAGCAGTGGCACGCTATACAGTCAGCCATAACAACCGCGGCGCAAAACACCATCGGAAGAAGACCTCCGAGACCCCGCAACGATTGGTTCGATGATCAATGCCGAAGGGTCGTCGAAAATAAACGAGCGCTTCGTGAAAAATGGTTGGCTCGCAATACCAGAAGCACTCTAGCAGAATATCTCCGCGCTAGGAAAGCCACGATTAAATTCCTTCGACAAAAGAAGCGCGAACATATGAGACTATGCATCGAAAACATCAGCTTCCAAGCGGAAGTAGGAAACACAAGGGACTGTTTTGCCAACGCCAGGAATCTCACTAAAGACTTCCATCCAAGAAATACAGCCATCAAAGACGGGAATGGAGAGCTGAGAACAAACGTAGCTGATGTTCTCTCAGTATGGCAAACCTACTTTCAAAATCTGCTAAATCGGAATGACGAAGTTACCCCCATTAGAGCAATAGCTCCGCCAGGTGAAGAGTTCTTTGTCGAATATCCCACAGTGGAGGAAGTAGACGCAGCTATTAGTCGATTGAAAAACGGCAAGGCACCCGGTTTCGATGGAATCCCCGCAGAACTAATTAAACTCGGAGGCGCTACTCTTGCAACAAGTTTATACGATCTCGTCGTTTGTATTTGGGACCAAGAAGAGTTGCCGGAGAACTGGAAGACCGAACTCATATGTCCGTTGCATAAAAAAGTTGACCGTCTTAAATGTGAAAACTTTCGTGGCATAGCTCTTGATCGACTTCGTCTCGATGACCGTATATCTAAAACTAAACAAACCATATTATTAATTAGCTATAATGTAATTAACCTTAAGATTTATCTAGTTATGTACATCACTATATTTTGTATGTTAACACATCGTTGGGTGGCATCAGCTAATGTAAATCATGAACCTAAAATGATAAAGAGATACCACAAAGTATCTAGATGCATTTATAAATAATATTATGTATACTTATCTGATTAATTGTATATGTATCCTGTTCTGTAGCACAATCACTTGATTTATATAATTTAATAGTTGTGATGTGCTGGTTTGACAGATTATGTAGAACTGTCAAATGAATCAAAGATTGCTAAACGTTTTTTGTACTTCGGATATTGTTGATAGATGTCACTGTATGGTTAGTGTTAACTATTATCAAGTAGATGTCACTAGACATTAATAATTAATAGAAATAAGCTTTTGATTTGTATTTGGTAGAAATAAAAGAACAGAACAAATTGGATGGTGACGGCAACCACATCAAAATTATAACAATAAAAATTGTAAAGTACGTAGTCGGTTTATTGAGTTTGGATAAGTGAAATTGAAGTACAGTAAAAGTAACCTGTACATAGTGGTCCTTCGAGCCGGATATCGAAGCCGGCAAAACAAAATCAACAATCTCACTTTATGTAATAAAAACGCCAAGCTCAATTGTAGTCCGCCATTTTCGTCGACCATCAAAACGTGTTTCTCAAAATTGAGTGGTGCAGTGTTGTGAAAAAGTGGTAGCATGGAAAAATTTATCAAACGGAAAGGCATAATTAAGGGACAACTAACCCGTCTGGCCAATTACATCGAATCAAACGGCAAAAACCTGACATATGACGATTTACGCACACGTTGTGACAACGTGCAAAAGTTGTATACAGAATTCGTCGCTACGGAAGACGCCATATTTGGTATAGATGCAAATGCCGTATCCGAAATGGACATAATTGACGACCAATATTATACGATTATACCAAAGCTACAAGCATTGATGCGTGCAAAATCTGGAGTTCACCAAGCAGCTAGTCCTGACCAACAACTCGATAGCAGCGGAATTACCAATCCAACGTCCGATTTTAAGTTGCCATCCTTAACAATGCCTACATTCGACGGAGATGTGAAGGACTGGCAGTCGTTTTACGATATATTCTCGTCGACCGTGCATGAAAATGTGTCTCTATCGCCTGCACAAAAATTCAAATATTTAAAAGGCCTATTGAAAGGTAACGCATATAAGCTGGTTAGTCATCTACGAGTGGACGATGCCAACTACATCGAGGCAGTGCAACGGCTTACCAAAAGATACGATAAGAAGAAACCCATCGTTGAAGCCCACATAAAGTCATTTATCGACCAACCAAAGATCAGTAAATCAACCGCATCGCAACTTGTTGCATTCCATGATAACATAGACGAGGTCGTACGAGGCCTAAAATCATTAGGCAAGGAAGCTGAGGCTCGCGATCCATGGATCATTTTTATGGCTGTGGATCGCCTTGATGATGAAACAAGGAAGGCATGGAGATATCATACCGCGGATGTTGACTTCCCAACATTACAAGGATTTTTTAGATTTCCTACTAAATCGCGTCGACGCTCTAACCGAAATCAAGTCAACAACTCGCAAATCAGACAACAAAACGCACCAATCGCCAAAGGTCTTGCATGTTGAGACCACACCATTGCCTTGTATTTTATGTACCGTGGACCGCCATCGCCTATTTGAATGCGGTCGCTTTAAAGCAATGTCCGTATCTGATCGAAGAAACTTTCTCAACGAACAACAACGATGTCTCAACTGTTTGGGAGGAAATCATTCCGTGTATCATTGTCGATCCAGGAGAGCATGTCAACTGTGTAAACGTAGGCATCATACTCTCGTTCATCTCCATCATGATGAAACGAAAATTGACCATCAACCATCTACCACCAATAAGGTATCTTCACATGATGCTGAACCATCGACTAGCAAGGGCAATACTGCTTCTACCGGGGAAAGTTACACATCAGCTGTGGTCAATCATGTTGGTAAGGCGAACGCCATTTTACCTACCGTGCTGGTCGAAATGCAGGATAATTATAATAATTGGCATGTTATTCGAGGTTTATTGGATTCAGGCTCCACCAGATCATTTATAAAGGAATCAGTTGTGAACAAGCTTAATTTAACCAAGACAAATGCAAGAGTCATTGTTACTGGCCTTGGCGGAGCAAATGCAGGTATTTCTAAGGGCAGCACAAACCTCACCATCAGATCAAGGGTAAACCATCAATTCACCTGTTATATCGAAGCCTTAATTGTGACTAAACTCACATCAAATTTACCCACAAATGCTGCGGATATTGCCGTACCAATCAACGACGACATTAAGTTGGCCGATCCTACATTCAATAAACCAGGACCAGTAGACCTGTTAATCGGCAGTGATCATTTTTTCGAACTGATGGAAGATGGCAAAATTCTAATCGATCAACCGAATCTAATAGCACAGAATACTAGTTTAGGATGGGTAATTGCTGGAGGAAACTCATCTGAATGTAATGAATCTAATTACGCTCAAAGGGTGTACCTCACTGAGCAGCAGGAGATAAATATTGATAAGACACTTAGGCAATTCTGGGAGACGGAAAGCATACCATCAGCCAGCAAATACACACCAGAAGAAGCTGAGTGCATTCAACGTTACACAACTACAGTCAAATTGAATGATAGTGGGAGAATAACAGTTGCGCTACCATTCAAAAGAACTCCTCCTCTACTCGGACAATCATTCAACGTAGCACTGCGTCAATTCTATGCTTTAGAGAAGCGATTGCTGTCAAATAAAAAACTGCAATCGGAAAACATCCAATTCATGCGGGAATACCAACAATTGGGTCACATGGCTCCCATACCACATAACGAAGTCGACAAACCTGCTAATCAGACGTTTTATTTACCTCACCATGGTGTATTCAAAGCTTCAGATGCCTCAAAGCTGCGGGTTGTCTTTAATGGGTCCCAGAAAACGAGTACAGGGCGATCCCTAAACGACGAACTACTTGTTGGTCCAACAGTTCAACAAGGTCTGTTCGAAATCTTGTTGAGGTATAGAAAGCATAAATTCGTGTTCACTACGGACATTGTAAAAATGTACCGCCAAGTAATGGTTCGGAAGAAAGACACCGACTATCAGCGGATTCTTTGGAGGGAATCTCCAGATCATCAACTAAAACACTACCGACTGCTCACCGTAACATACGGAACTTCATCCGCACCTTTTTTGGCAACTTATTCGCTAACCTATACCGCCAATAAGTTCCAGCACGAATATCCAATCGCGGCGGCAGTCCTAAACTCAGATGTGTATGTGGATGATGTAATCACGGGTGCAACCACACTCAACGAAGCACTAACATTGCGAGATGAATTGATCGAACTCCTGCGCACTACGGGATTTACACTCAAAAAATGGTCAGCCAATGATCCCCAACTATTGGAGGAGATTGACGACACAGATCTACAACAACCGTATAGAGAATTCAAAACCAGTGGATCGGTAATATCGTTACTAGGGCTGTACTATCAACCATCCCGAGACGTATTTAAATTTAAGGTGTCAATCCCAGAACGCACGGTAGCAACCAAGCGCAGTTTACTCTCCGAGTCGTCTAGGATTTTTGATCCGCTGGGGTGGCTGTCTCCCATCATGATACCTATTAAGATCATGTTCCAGCAATTGTGGCTTGAGAAGCTCGACTGGGATGATGAGTTGCCTGATTCATGCAGCATGAACTGGATGAAGATGAGAAAGGATTTGGGTGCAATTGAAGAGTTGGAAATCCCAAGATGGTTACATTCAACCGATAAGCTAGAAATCCATGGATTCTCCGATGCGTCCAAGGACGCCTATGCTGCAGTCCTGTATTCCAGAGTAGTCACACCATCACAGAAGGTCTATATTAATATCATCACAGCGAAGACTAAGGTGGCGCCCATCAAGACAGTGTCCATCCCGAAATTAGAATTGTGCGCTGCTGCCTTATTGATTAAGTTGATGGAAACGGTCATAACAGCACTAAAATTCAAGACCACACCAAAACAATTTTATTATACCGACGCATCAATAGTCTTGCATTGGCTGTCGAAACCGCCAAAGGTATGGCCAACGTATATTGCGAATCGAACTGGATCGATTCTCTCATTTTCCAACCGCAACCAATGGCACCATGTTCGATCGCCAGAGAACCCCGCTGATCGAGCTACCCGTGGTGTAGCCCCAAGTGAACTCAAAGATGATGTCTTATGGTGGAAGGGTCCGTCATGGCTATCTACAGAACCGTTAGCCATTCCAGAAATTAATTTAGAAGCCTCCAGTAATCCGGAGTCAGAGCCAAGAATATTGCTGATACCAGATGTCAATGAATTCGAACAGCCGTGGAACGAGATGATTTCAAGGGTGTCCAAATACCCCTTAATACTGAGAATCGTAGCACGTATTCAAAGGCTCCTGCGAAATGCACGTCAATCAACCATGCCAAAGGTACTTGGAAACATTACGGTAGACGAATTAAACAATGCAGAACACATGTTACTCAAATTTGTGCAGTCCCAAGAATTTCGAGCTGATATCGGATCCTTACGTTCAGGTACCTATTCAAACAAAAATAAATTATCAAAGTTGTATCCATTCTTAGACAGCAATCAAATACTGAGGGTTAGTGGAAGATTAACCAATTCACCATTAAACTATGACACGCAACATCCAATTATACTTCCTTCAAGCCATACACTAGTGAAAAGAATGCTGGAACACTTCCATCACAAATTATATCATGCTGGACTATCTCAGATGATTGGATACGTGAAGCAGAGATTTCATATCACACGAGGGAGGCAGGTAATTAAGAAAATAGTCAACCAGTGCGTCAAATGTCATCGTTACAAAAAAAGGTTTCAAAGTCAATTGATGGGTCAATTACCGCCATCGCGAGTTAACTTCGTCAGACCATTTATTCAAAGTGGAGTCGACTATGCTGGTCCGTACAGAATTAAGGCTCATCAAATGAGAACCTCCAAAATTATCAAGGCGTATCTGTGCATTTTTTCATGCATGTCTACTAAAGCTGTTCACGTTGAGTTGGTGACGGACTTAAGCACTGACTCCTTTATTGCAGCACTGCGTAGGTTTCAGGCGACACGAGGAATTTGCACAGATCTATATTCCGACAATGCAACGAATTTCATCGGAGCCATCAACCAGTTGGAAGAATTAAGAAAGTTATTCCAGTCAGAATACTTTACAACGAGACTGTATAACTGGTCAGCTGAACAAGGCACTAAATGGCATCTGATACCTCCAGCAGCTCCCAATTTCGGTGGCTTGTGGGAAGCCGCTGTGAAATCCACAAAATTTCACCTCAAGCGGGTCATAGGTGACACCATACTCTCTTACGAAGAGTTATTAACCGTGTTGAAAGAGATTGAAGCGATACTCAACTCGAGACCTTTGTGTCGCAACGATGACAGCGAGGATCCATTAACTCCAGCTCACTTTATAATAGGTCACCCGTTGACGTTAATTCCGGAACCGTCGCTAATCAACACAAAACTAAACACACTCTCAAGGTGGCAACTGCTTCAACAACTAACACAGCATTTCTGGCACCGTTGGCATGCTGAATATTTAACCACATTAAACCGGCTTCACAGATTTAACCAACCAAATAACCAAGTCAAGATTAATGATGTAGTCATCCTGAAGGAAGATAATGTTCCACCGGCACGGTGGCCATTGGCTCGAGTAGTCGAACTTCATCCAGGACGAGATAATTTAGTTCGAGTCGTATCTGTTAAAACATCCACAAGCACCTTCAAGCGACCAATAACGAAGATCTGCGTAATCCCATCAATTGACTCATACGAGTCAAAGGCGGCGGAATGATCGACTTCGTCTCGATGACCGTATATCTAAAACTAAACAAACCATATTATTAATTAGCTATAATGTAATTAACCTTAAGATTTATCTAGTTATGTACATCACTATATTTTGTATGTTAACACATCGTTGGGTGGCATCAGCTAATGTAAATCATGAACCTAAAATGATAAAGAGATACCACAAAGTATCTAGATGCATTTATAAATAATATTATGTATACTTATCTGATTAATTGTATATGTATCCTGTTCTGTAGCACAATCACTTGATTTATATAATTTAATAGTTGTGATGTGCTGGTTTGACAGATTATGTAGAACTGTCAAATGAATCAAAGATTGCTAAACGTTTTTCGTACTTCGGATATTGTTGATAGATGTCACTGTATGGTTAGTGTTAACTATTATCAAGTAGATGTCACTAGACATTAATAATTAATAGAAATAAGCTTTTGATTTGTATTTGGTAGAAATAAAAGAACAGAACAAATTGGATGGTGACGGCAACCACATCAAAATTATAACAATAAAAATTGTAAAGTACGTAGTCGGTTTATTGAGTTTGGATAAGTGAAATTGAAGTACAGTAAAAGTAACCTGTACAGCTCTATTGAACACTGCTTACAAAGTGTTGGCTAATGTTGTACTTGCCAGACTCATCCCTTTCGCCGAAAACATCATTGGCGACTATCAGTGTGGTTTTCGTCCCAACCGATCGACCAGTGACCAGTGTTTCACCATGAGGATGATCCAGGAAAAATGTTGGGAGTACAACATAACCATACATCAACTATATATAGACTTCAGACAGGCGTATGACAGTATAAACCGCGACAACCTATGGGCCGCGCTCATATGCCTGGGAATCCCAGAGAAACTCGTTTCTCTGTGTAAATTAACAACATCCGGATCTGTATGTAGAATCGTAATTGAAGGATCTGTGTCAGACCCCTTTGAAATAACATCTGGTGTTCGACAGGGTGATGCACTCGCGCCTGTGCTGTTCAATCTGGCGCTTGAGTCCGTAGAGAGGAAAAGCAACATCGAAACCTCGCGCTGTATATTTAATAATCCAGGCCAAATTCTTGGATATGCAGATGATATCGTGCTTCTTGGCCGAAGACCTAGCGATGTCAAAGACAGTTTCATACCGCTCGATCGCTGCGCAAGAAGACTTGGTTTGGAGGTGAACAGCAGTAAAACCAAATATTTAGTAACACTTAGGAACATCTCTACGGCAAATCTCGGAATTGGCGACCACAACTTTGATAGCATCGAAAACTTTAAATACCTCGGGTCAGTTATAACATCGTCGAATGATATGCAGGCAGAAATAAAAGCCCGAATCGCTGCCGGACAACGAGTTTTCTACGCCAAATCAAAATTATTGCGATCGAAACATCTATCGCAGTCGTGCAAGCTCGCACTTTATAAAGCACTTATAAGACCTGTGCTGGCTTTCGGAAGCGAGAGCTGGACCATGACCACTAACGATTGTAGATTATTATCTACCTTCGAAAGGAGGGTTGCCCGTTCAATCTTTAGTCCAATTAAAGTTGCGAACAACGAATATCGGATTCGTATGAATCACGAAATAAAGCAACTCCTCGGAGGCAGCGATATTATCGGATTCATCAAATCCAATCGAGTGAGATGGCTCGGCCACGTTACAAGGTCTCCCCAACAACGGATGATAAATAAAGTGTTCCACCAACAACCAGCCGGAGTACGTCGTAGAAGAAGACCCCGACTACGCTGGCGCGACGACATCGAACAAGATCTACGAACATTAGGATGTCGAAACTGGAGGACGAGAGCGGTGGATCGAGATGGATGGAGGACCTTAGTGCAGGCGGCGAAATCCCTTCATGGGATGTGAAGGCCAGAGAGAGAGAGAGAGTACGTACTTCTTGGTTCATTTGTCGATAACTTAGACAGTTCTGTCTGGCTGCAATTCGTGGATTAGGAAAAAAAGCGTTTCGGAAAGAATAACCGTGACACAATCTATGAATCACAAAATGGTGGAGCAGATGTTAAGTTCCCTAAAATAACCATTACTGTATTCACTGGTGAATACAATGCGTGGCAAACAGTTTTGATTTATTCTCAACTGCGATACACGAAAATAAATATTTAACCTCGACACAGAAATTTCAATATTCTAAAAATTATCTACGGGGTGACGCCGAGCGATTCTTGCGCAATACTAACGTAACAGAATCATATGATAATGTCGCAACAAAAAATAGAAGACAAAGATTTTGCCACGCTGACTGATGTTTTTGAATTTTTTAGAAAATCGTACAGATGCCTTAGAATCTTTGAAGGCGTATACAACGAACAAGGCTTCATCAGCTCCACCGATTAAAGCCGTTATAGCTAATATATTTTCTGCAACGGATGTTAGCAAATCTACACTAATATCGTATCCGTTTGGCAAACCAGATCAGCAAAAACCTTTTGATTGCGATACATTCAAGGCAATGACTGTGAAGCACCGAGAAGAAACCATCAAACAAGATACACCGTGTTTTAATTGTTTCAACCACAATCTTCTGGAGCGTTTCCATAAGCCAAAATATCAGCCTGAGATAATTGTAACTCCCGACGAAAACCATGTATCTGACCTCAAATCACACTATTATCCTCCTGCAAATAATCCTTTGGGATCAGATCCTCTGGAAATTTTTTCTATTTTTGTGGAGTCTGTGAAATTTTTGTTTCAGTCATTGACGCCAAATCAACATGACAAGTTACACGATTGAGCAAAACGTCCAAATGATAAAATCATCATTAAATCGCATTTTTTATGAATAGCTATATTACAAGCAAAATTGCCGTACATGTGACGACACCAACCAACACGAGGTTCATCAGGTAGCAATGCATCTAAAAAAAAATACTGTTTGGTGCAGATTTTGGGCCGGTGGCTCAAAAAACTTTTTCTTGTGGGGTTTCCTCAAGTTGCGGGTCCAATAAGCCGCAATCGAACAATGTACTCAAGGCCAACATAACCAATACCATCGTGCAAATGCATCCGAATCTATGTGGCAGAGTTATTGAACCACTCGGATCCGTGCCACCGTGAGAAGCCGCAACAAACATTTGAACGATGTTAATTTCCATAAATAATGGCATAGGTACGTGGGCATTTTAATATATAAAAAAAACGGTAATACCTCACACACAGCTTGCTTTATTCTATTTCAACATCGACTCACTCTTATTGATAAGCCCTTTACGAAACAGAATACGAAAAATATAGACCACATTAAATTGGTCATACGAGATTTGGTCAAACGAAGTGTTTTATCGACTCCATATTGGTTTTGATTTGTGCAAAATTTTTAAATAAATTTTGTAACAAATCAAAGCTCGTAATGAAGCATAAGTATCATTCGATCGCGCGCTTTACTCAGATGGATACCAGTGTAGAGAATTTATAGCGGATGGCGAGTTGCTCAAATTAATTATAGGTAAGATTGCTTGTTAGTTTTTTTTTTTGAGTTGATAGTTCCCTTAAGAACGAATGAAAGATATAAACACGAGGAAAATGTTGTGCACGAGAGAGTTGGTAAGAAATCGAGACACGATAAAAAAAAATTAAATTCATAAAAATAATATCGATAGTTAACAACAAAAAATTAGAATTTGATTGATTGATTCTGAATGCACGACCAAGTTCTTACACAGGAGCTCCCGGGTGACGCCGGGCCCACCGTACACTCTTTTTTACATATAACAAAACCGAAGGATTGGATAGGTTAGTTAAGTGGGACAGAATCGGTCCGGTTGCAGACACCTACCTAGGTATAGCCGATAGTTAGTAACACAAAGACAGCACAATACTAATCTACTAAGGAAGGATAAAGGTTTAATAGGTTTAATGGATAACGATGGTATTGGTCTTCAACAATTGCTTCTCTGAATCAGCAACCTGTGAAAAAATTATATTATTTCATGTACATCTGGAAATTTCCTGAAATGTAATTGTAAATTAATGCAAAATTTAATTGATTAAATCGGCCCAGTTGCAGACCCTTAAATAAAGTCGATACTTAGTTATTAATGCAATGACAACACCATTCTAATCTACACAATCAACAATTAATATTTCAAAGAAATATTATTTCACGTCTGTAGATTTCCTGAAATTTAATTCTAAATTAATAATTTCCGGCTTCCTAAATAATATAAACATTTATTAATTTAATCCTCCTGCAATTCCACGACTTACAATAGGATTTCCTGAAACCAATTAACAACAAAAAATTAGAATGATAAGAAAAATACAGAAATGGGTGATTCCCCGAAAATTCTGCGATAATCAATTATGTGACAAACAATTCAACGAAAAACAAATATGAAAACTAGAATTTAACAATAACCAAATGTGCGTGAAAACAATTTTGGAAAAAACAATTCATCGAAACAAAATTTTTCACCTAAAAGTTCCTGTTGAAAATCAGTACTTACACAAGATTACCTAAATGAAGATTTTACAATTATTCGTCAAAATAAACTTATATGGATGTTGAGTAGATTTTGAAAAAGATTATTAAGTTGAGGTGTATAATTTATTTGAATCAAGGTAAATCATGAAGGAAAAAATGTGAAAACTCAAAAAAGCTTGCAAAAACTGAATCTAAAAGTTATTACACACTAAATTTCTCAAAAAATTGAAAAGCTGTGTTAAATTTCTATAAATTCAACTTATCTGGCACCCGATGGTTTGATCGCCCATTTTTAAAACATCAGTATAAATTGCAAGTAATTCACATAAATTTGTAATTAAACATAGATATGCAATAACTCTTTCTCTATCTAGAAAAGAAAGCCGCTTGACGATTTCTTGAGTAGGAGCTGAAATATACATAAATATTCTCGCCAAGTGATACACCAAAATCGACAAATACACTTAAACAATATATTTCCCAAGCAAATAACCATTTGCTTTATAAGCCCCAATCGGCATAAAAGTTCAAAGTGCAAATCTTGCTTTGGTAGCAATAAGAAAATATCAATTAAATCAATAGCAGGTTTTTGTTTTTCAACACAGTCAAATTTGGATAAAATCCAGGTCCCACACCCACGAAAACCGATCAAAATGCATCGAACGTCCTTCCTGTGCAAGAACTAGGTATCGCTGAATTTATTACAACAGCCCATACCCACGAAAATCGATCAAAATGCGAGAATATAATTCAATACCCGTTCGCTGTAAGGTCATAGTTTATGTTAATATTTAGTAGCGGTTATTGTATAAGAACTAAGTTTTCTCTAGAGTTTGCTAGTTTGAGAGGAAGAACTACCAAAACGGCTTTGTTGTGGTTCAGGATGATCTAAATTAACTGTAGCATGTTTCAGCCAAAAATTCCTTTCCAATTTCTTTAGTTTGGCCTCTTGTATCATTTTACACTCCATCCTTTCAATGTACTCCAAGAGTTATTGTTAAATATTAGTTAAATTTGTAACACCTATTTGGAAGAGAGGCTAGCAATTGGTTATTAATATTCAGAGGGAAAAATAAACAGTATTCTTTTGTTTCCCTGTATGACGGTTTTCTAATTGTCGGAAGATGAAGATCGCTTGGTTAAATAATGCCCTGGATTTTATTCAAATTTGGTTGTGTTGAAAAACAAAAACCTGCTATTGATTTAATTGATTTTTTCTTATTGCTACCAAAGCAAGCTTTGAACTTTTACGCCGATTGGGGCTTGTAAAGAAAATGGTTATTTGCTAGGGAAATATATTGTTCAAGCGTATGTGTCGATTTTCGTGTATCACTTGGCGAGAATATTCGGGTCCCATTTGAAACGAGATATTTCAAAACGCGATATTTCAAAACACGACATGGTACAAAACGCGATATGGTACAAAACGGGAATTTAGGATCGGGTTATATCAGTCGGGTGAAGGGGAAATTTAATTTCAGTTTATAGGAATTTAAAAATCGATATAGGAGCGAGGGTATATAGGATCGGTATAAATCGGGTCGCTACGCTCTCGTCGCTCCGCAATCCACATTCTGTACTATAACGCGTTTTGAAATATCGCGTTTTGTACCATATCGCGTTTTGTACTATATCTCGTTTTGTCGTATCTCGTTTCGAAATATCGCGTTTTAAAATATCGCGTTTCGAGCGGATCCAAGAATATTCATATCTCAGCTCCTCAAGTGGTCAAGTGGTTTTCTTTTCTAGATAGAGAAAGAGTTATTACATATCTATGTCTAATTACAAATTTATGTGAATAACCTGGAATTTACACTGATTTTTTAAAAGTGGGCGATCGATCCATCGGGTGCCACATAAGTTGAATTTATAGAAATTTAACACAGCTTTTCAATTTTTTGCGACATTTAGTTAGTGTGTAATAAGTTTTAGATTCAGATTTTCAAAATTAAACTCAAATCTAACACACTATTTGCCTGAGATGTTCGAATTATTATAACAATTCAATTTGATTTAAATAAATGATGCTCCTCATCACAATAATTCGCTTCAAATTCTGCTTAATATCGATACAATTTTTTTTTACCTGAAGTTGTCCTGATTTGTTTTCCGTATATCACAAAATTGAACAATTAGAGAAAATTGATCAATATTTTTTAATATGCATTACGAGTCTTTTCGAAGAATTGTTTCTTTCTTTCGCATATTTGATTTTTCGATGAATTGTTCTGTGTACAATGGTTTCTGCGTACAATTGATGGTAGTACAATTCTTTTTCTCTGAATTCATTTCGAACAATTGTTTGTTGCACGTTTGTGATTGTGTTAAATTGTATTGCGCATAACTTTCGGGTTGCCGAAATGGATAATTTAAATATGCATGTGTTGAGACATTAATTTATTTGAAGTTGAAATATTAGTTGCTTAATAAATTTAAAGAAAAGCTATATAAAAGTCAAGGAATAAATTTATCGATATTAATCATAAGATTAATGTAGCCGGCGAAAATTTTTAGTAATAGAAAGAATTTCGTTGCAAATTGTATTCCGATTACGAAAATTTCCACCGATTTCAAGAATAGGGCCCCAGACAGTGATGATAAGTGGAGGTCATAAGCGGCAGTGTTGGTGTAAAAGTGTCGATTAGACGGACATCATACGGACAGAGTCGCTACATACGTAAAAGCAATTTGGATACCTACGAGTGGTGTAAACCTATATATCTATAAAATAATTTTGTTTTAAAATTGCGTCACACCGATCAAACGGCACAGTGGTTAAAGTTTTGGCGTTTGGATTGGGAGGTACCGGGTTCGATTCTCGATTGAGGCAGGATACAAAAGGGAATTTTCATCAACAGATTACGATCTGTGATAAAATGGCACACAACTATGACCCCCTGTTGTAGTGCCAAACTCATGGGCTCACCCATCTTCCATGCCAGTATTGGTTGGTATTGTTTTATTTTGGTGAATTTAAAAAAGAAATATTAATTTTGAGAAAAACGATATAAGGTCTGGTCTAGTGAACAGTGTTGGAATGTTGTATGAAACAAAAAATATCTAATACAAAAAACGTGGGTTGTGCTATATTTTATACCTGTGTCCGATATAAGAGGGAAGCGGAAAAATTATTGGTGTTCAAAGATCTGTTCGACAACCCTCTTTTAAATCTATTGGGTAGTATTTCTTTAATTGTTTTCTGTAATTGGTCATTTCTATACAACGTCATTACTTTTTTATCGTTTAGTAAATTTTTATAATCTTTATTTTTGGAAATTTGTTCTGATATATTTTGTACTTGTTCATTAATTTGGCTTGCTAACAATTTATAGGATTGGAGATGAATTATATGGATAAGCGTCTTATAACCGTTTATTATGCGGGCATTGCCTATTTTTATGGGTATAATACCTTTATTATCCTGGACTGGTGCTAGTTTAATTTCCTGTGCTGGAATTCCTATAGGCACCTGTAAAATACGTTTGATTTTATTTTTGTGTACTTTACCCTCAGGTGTTTCTACTGTTATTCCTTTATCAGCTAGAACTTTTAATTTCCTATAGTTAGCTTTGGGTTTTCCTCTTTTTAATTTTTTAACATATATAAATTGATTCATTGAGTTATTCTTTTTTATTTTCGAAAAGGGTTTCGGTTTTTTTAGAATTTCAGGGAGTTGATCTGATATATTTATTACTACTTGTTGGTCGAAACAGAATACACTATTCTTTGTTTCTGGAATTAAGTTATCAGGAAGAGATAGCATACTTCTACAATCCTCTTCTGAGCTTTTGTCGTTATTGTAAAGTTCGATGTTGTTTATGTTCTGTTCGATTTGAAAACGGGGTAATGCGTAAGCATTGGAATTTTGTATACCTTTTTTATATACAATATCGTAGTCAAACTCCTCAAGTTTTAGTCAACATTGCACTAACTTGATATTTGGCTCTTTAAGTGAGAATAGCCAAGTTAGAGGTTTGTGTTTGGTTATACTTTAGTAAACTTATGACCGAAAAGGTAGCGTCGAAAATATTTCGTTGCTCATACTATGGCTAAAAGCTCCTTCTCAATAGTGGGGTAATTTTGTTCACTTTTATTTAGTGTGTGTGAAGCATAACATATTGGCAAATCTTTATCAATCTGTTCTTGGGAGAATACTGCGCCTGGTTACGATAAAAAGTTTTTCGAAGTCCGGGTATTAAAAGATGGGTTGAGAAGATAATAATGTTTTGCACTGTTTAAAACAATCGATATATTCCTTAATTAGAATTATAGATTTATCCTTCCTAAGACATTCAGTCATAGGCTTCGTAATCTTTGAAAAGCTAGCGATAAAGTTCCTTTAATATCCAAGTAGACCTAAAAAAATGTTTATGTGTTTTTCAGTGGTTGGTATTGGATACTTTATTATAGCGTTTATTTTATCATGATTCGGTCGTACACCTTGTGATGTTACTAGGTGACCGAGGCTGGCAATTTCTTTATGTAAGAACTTGCTCTTGTCGAGTTGGAACTTTAAATTCGCTTTTTGCAGTTTTTGGAAAACTTGTTTTAAATTGGTTAATTGTTCTTGCAATGATGATGAAAAGATGATGATATTACCCATATAGCAAAGACATGTTTATACACTTGCAATTAGCGTTATCCATGATGCGCTGGAACATACCTACTGGGTGCGTTTTTGAGGCCAAATGGCGTACGTACGTACACGTAGTGGCCAAACTCTACAGAAAATGCTGTTTTTGGGATATCTTGTGGATTGACTTCGATTTGGTTGAAGCCCGATGCTAAATCCCAGGTGGTAGAGTAGGTAGATTTACCTAATTTATCCAAAATATATGTTATATCCGGTAAAAGGTAACTATCGGATTTTGTTTTTTCGTTTAATTTCCGATAATCAATGACCATGCGCCATCTGATTTCACCTAAGACGTCTTGTTTTTTAGGCACAATCTATATCGGAGAGGAAGTACCATGGTGGGAAACTTGGTCGTACGATACCTTGATTAAGCATTTTATTGATTTGCTTTTCTACTTCTGCCTTATGAACGTAGGGGTATCTATAGATTTTCGTAAATATAGGTTTATCATCATTTACGTCAATATTATGTTTGATGGCATTTTTAAATGTTAGTTGGTTTTCTTTTAGGAAGACGTCTTCGAACAGGGAACATAATCCTTTTATGTTCAATTTTTCTTCTTTATTGAGATGATTAATTCGAATTAATTGTCTTATGTCGATTCTTTCATTTTCAGTTTTTCACCATCAACACCGGTTTGAGATAAATTTGTCCATTTGAGACAGTTACAGGGATTCTGGTAATTAACTTGCTACGTGGATTGATTGTGTAAGCTTTTGTCATAAAGTGTAATTTGAATTTTAGAGGAATTGTGACGTTTGGTGTCTTTAAAATTGATTAACCTTAGTCGAGAGTTTGCTTTTAGAGATTGCATTACTTCTAAACCAATTAAATCATGAAAGTAAATGTGAAATTTAAATATGAGAAATTCTGTATCTTGTTGAGTTTTATTCATTAAGCTTTTCTATTTTATAGCTCTGTCTACAGTATGTTTGTTGAATAAGGTAGTGACAATTGTTGGTTGAATTTTAAAACTTTAAAATTGATCGATTATCTCGGGTTCAATATGATGATTTTGTAGAACATGTGTCTACTAAAAATTTGTATGGTTTACTGTGTAGGTTTATTTCAATATATAGGGTAGTTGATAACCTGTTGTTCCGAGGCTCTTGGGAGAAAATCCTCGTCACTAATTTTTACATCGGGAATTTGTTGCTCTTGCTGAAAAGGTTCGTAATAATCATGTGGGTATTGTTCTTCTTGTGGATATTCTACTTGATAATTTCCGTAAAAATTTCCCTCGTTGTCATATTCGTACTATGCCTCTAGTTCAGTTTTGAATATTTCTCTTGTTTGGGCTCGTGGCGGTCTATTAAAGTTGAAATGATATTTGGGACTTTGAGGTTGAGAGGGTTGATTCCTTTGACGGGTAGGTTGATTAAACTGTCGAGAGATACTTGTTGTATCCATTGGTTCCTGAGCAATTTGTGGTTTTTGGGGTAATGGTCGCGAGTTGGTGTACTGATTATAATTTTGCTGAGTAGAGGGTCGATGATTATAATAGTTAGGTTTTGGGGTGAATGTTGGATGATGGTTTCTCGGGTAAAATGAGTTGTATGATTTTTTTTATTGGAATTGGAGGTCGGTATAGATTATAATTAAATGGTTGAATGGGTAATCTTTGTGGAATAGCAGGTTTGGAGAATTGTTGTTTGAATGTTGGTTCGTGTTTAGCTTTCATATATTGAATATTTTGTTCCGGGGTCTGCAGGTCGCATTGCACGAATCATGGAACCAAAAGGTTCTTTAAGTCCTGCTAAGAACACTGAGAGTGCCATCGTTTGATACCACGATTTCTTTGCAGCCTTTACAACATAAGGGGTATTGTTTGGCATGCTAAGGGCCATCCGTATGTTAAGGCTATTCATTTTGAGGTTATTTTTGAGAAGTGTTTCTATACTGTCATTGTTTTGACTGCTAGAATGAAGATCGCGAATGTCTTGTCGGTATAATGTGATAATACAGGCAAGTTTTCATGGTTGCCAAATAATTTCTTGCATTATACATATTAAGGATTGAACTAGCTTCGCCAAAAATTTTGCTCCGAATAACTCTAACAAGTAAATTTTGTTGGTTAGGGTCAACAATTATAGGAGTGCATATTCGCACAACTTCGTCCGCGTGTGTGATGAAGGTTTTTAATTCTGATTGACAACCATCGAGAGATGAAATGTCTCTTACCGCGTCAGGGGTTTTAAAAGTGGCTAAACCTTCCGCCATTATTCTATTGTGTATTAAATTTGCTATTTTTTCCCTGCGTTTTAATCTAATGTTTTTACTTTTTCTAATTAATTCTTCAATTTTCAATTTTTAACTTTATAACTTTTTATAACTATTTTAAAAAATTATTTTATTGTCTTTTCTATCACTTTAAAACAAATTAAATAAAAAGGAATTTTTGGGTGATCGCACAGGGAGATTAATATCAATATTTCATTAACCAAAAGATTATCAGTAGAAACAAGCTTTGATATACTCTCATTGATGATTCTGTTGATGCTGCACTACACCGGTTTCTTCCGTTTTTATTTTGTGGGCTGGTTATTGATTTTCTTTTCGATTTTTTCGATACTGTACGAGTACTGACGCTCGGTCGTCTATATATACATACTTTTCTTATTATTATATTATTATATGTATTTTAAGTTTCAGAAAACTTTTTCACTGTTTTAAGACTTTTAGTTTTAATGTTCTTAATCATGT
The DNA here is from genome assembly GCA_947310385.1 of Nephrotoma appendiculata. Taxonomy (NCBI): domain Eukaryota; kingdom Metazoa; phylum Arthropoda; class Insecta; order Diptera; family Tipulidae; genus Nephrotoma; species Nephrotoma appendiculata. The sequence goes on from OX371223.1 coordinate 104,261,385, forward strand.
TCAATATGCAATTGAACAACTAAATAGATATTCGCTCTATTTAATTCGCGAATAGTCTTAGTTTTGGTAGATTTATAGCATTAATAGTCAATTTTCATTCGACTTTCTAGAACACTGTTTAGACACTAAAAACACTTTAACCGATCACTAAACTATTCACTTTTTATTATTATGCAGTTGATTTTCTTTTGTAGGGCGAGATCATAAAAATGATCCTAGGTTTTGTTGATTGTTACGTCTTGCAGTGGGACACGTAACTAGGCCGCAACAGTAAGGTACAATATTTTTTTTTTTTTGCTTTAATTCAAATTTTTATTTTTTTATTTACACTCATATTTCAAAATTTTCATTTTTATTATTTTTTAATGCATATTTGTAATCACGTGCCAAAGAACGGTTGCGTGGCACGTCCTTGGTGAGCGATGGTCTCGCTTCATCATTTTGGGATGCTCATTCTATTTTTTTTTTGTTTATATTATTTCTACTCTTATTTTATTTCTATTTTATTTAAAAAAAAATTAATAATAATTTGACGGCGGTTACGGCTGCATTAGGTTTCTTATTTTCTCTTCGGTTTTTTTTCACAAATAAAATGAAGTGCTAAAATTGTCGGGTCGATATGATGAGATGGGGATTCTCATTCTATGTCGGTTCCATATGTGCAGGCCGGGCTTGCCACTCTTCTTAATCCCCTTGACAGGACATCCACAGGGTCAGAGTGGTGAGTCCAGCTAATGTATCATCCATTCGGGGGCGACCGTAATATCCACGCGGTCTCCCCGTGACACTTTGACGGTCTCATGCTGTCGACGTGTCAATTGAAGGAGATTTGTTGGAGGTCTCTTTAGGTGAAGAGAGGCCTGGTCTGTTGAGGAGACGTCCCTACTCTCTTATGCTGCTTTGATGTGGCTGGACATCGGCCTTTCGGGGTCGATGGATCATTCAGGGGGTCTTTTCAGCAGACGGTGTACTTGTCACTTGGGGAGATCCGGTAGCCGTAATTAATTTATCAAGTTCTTGAAGTTTCGTTTGTCAAATTCAGGTCGACTTAACTTAAATTCAGTTTATTTTAATTTGCGATTTTTTTTTATCTTTCTGAAATTACGGTGTAGGCCAGAGTCATTCAGTATTAATTTAGTATTCAATATTAGCCAGCGAAATAACCGTGCGTGAGGCCTCTGCATCACTAGTTAATAATTTCAGATTGGCTGCTTACCATCCGTAACATGCTCATAAAGAATCAGTTATCAACGACATTTTTTTGATTATTTGTAAAGAGAGTAGTAATATTTTAATTGCAATAGTAAATTGTTTTTTTTGTTTATAAAGTTTGTTAAGGTTCTTTGCCACGTTACCTCAAGAGCAGCATTATGGTAAAAAAAAACAAATAAAATATCAAGTTGCGAGCTTTCACCCCATTGTTATAAAAATAAAAAAATATAATAAAGAGATAATATTAATAATAAAAAAAAGAAAAAAGTTTCTTTGATAAAATTAGTTAACTATATTTAAGTGATCTTTCGAGCAATAATATTTAATTTTTTTTTTCTTATATGATTTATTTTTCTTACACGTGGCTATCAATTATTATTAAAATGTTCTGATAAATGCTTGTCGTCTAAACACTTTTGCATAAAATTGATTGATTCTACGTTAAATAATATCTTTTGTGTTAGTCAATAGTAAACTATAAGCTTTTACTGGATGTCCATTAGGATTAATTTAGTTATGCATATTTCTAAACTTTGTCGATTTAAATTAATTTTTGTATTGCAAGTAGAGTTTCTAGTGAAACCCGATGCTATAAAAAGTTGATGGAAATTACGATTAAGAAGGTAGAGAACCCTTTTTTGTACCCCAAAAAACGCATATTACCGCAAATCAGGAAACCGAATTAAATCTATTCCAAAATCAATTAGCTATGACTGATGAACAATTAGAAGTGGTACATAGCACCACCCCCGCACACAGAGAAACAGTAAATTTTGGTATAAATCGTTCATTGGAAAGATCGTGCGAAACAACTCGCTTTAACTTATCCGTTGCTATCCTCAATTTCTTTTACGGTTAGTACACTTAATCGAATAGCAAGAAATGCAATCGAGACTTAATCAAAAGTAAAGTGGAAACTACTAAAACTATATAAACAAAACAACCTTCAACGTCTAAGGCTTGGCAACCAACGAAGGGCAAGGATAAACGCAATGGCCAAGAGCGCTATACTAAAGATATCCACCAACGTAGGGACTGAGATGGAACACCAGTTTTCAAAAAAACTAGAGAAACTTTCTCACGATTTTTTTGAGAAACTTCAAAACGAACTCTAAGAAGCTTTCTGAGAAAAAACGTCATTACCGAGCAACCACCACGATTCAGATTCTTTCGAGGAGAGCAGTGAACTAGAAACAAACTCCGACGCAGAATCAATTAATCGTCGTTATCAAACTTCGTATCCTCCACAAAATCTATCTCCATCTATCTATGTATTCCGGTTGAGTTGATAAGAATTTAGAGGATGAGAAGACGTGGTAACACAGCAGGAGTTGGTTTTTCTAACGCGAAATTATGTTTCCGCTTTGTCGGAAAAGTTGTATTACATTTTCTTTAGAAAAAACAAATCGGCAAGCTGGAAACAGCTGAAAGAAGCGCATTCTTGTGTAGGTTCAATAACCTCGAAAACGAACGAGCAATGAGAAGACAAATTAGACATAGAATGCAAGGTCCAAAAGAGTCTTTTGATGATGAGTTCGTTTCGCACATAATTGTGCGACTTCAGTAACCATTGCCGAATATAAAATATGAACCAAGCGTTACAAAATGTTACGCGCAACATGCATTTTAAATCTCTCGAAAAACTTGGCAGTCTTGTGACATATACACGTATACAGTAGTAATGAACGTCAAGACGATGCCACCAATTCTGATGAACATTCAACTGACAAAGCCACTAATGATATTAGCCTTACAACCGGATTCGTTTATGATCGGTTTAATATGTTTATTGTCCGTGTTATTCCATAATTAACTTGTGGTATGCAGTGAAATTCATTGTAATTTAAATTGGTGCTTCTAAAGTACATTTTAAAAAAATATTTGGGTTGAAATAAAATATTTATTTTATTAGAGTTCCGTTAGAATTTCATGGTTTGTCATTTTCATTTTTATTTTTAATTAATTTCAAATGATTTTTTTTAAGTGCAAAAGAATTTTTTACAATATATCACAATTGAAACATCATTTTAATTTCTTACCATTCTAGAAAAATCGATTAATGTTGATGCCCTTTGCAATGTAGATAGAGATCATCTCATGCTGGAAAAACAAAATAACATAGGAACAAAATGGCGAAAATATAGTATGGATGAACTAAAGGTCGATGGTACCCAAAGAAGTTCCAGTGGAAGCTGTGGTACTTTCAGTTCAATTAATTTGGACAGTATTTTAGAAGGCACCGGTGCTGGTAAAAAAAATTGTAGATAACAACCAATAGACGGAAGACCTCATTCTTCTGGTGGAAGTAAGAAAGCATATGTTCGAAATTCCGAAGAAATAGGTTTTATAATTTTCGACACCAAAAAATAATTTAAATTAACCCATTCCAGCAAATGACGGCTATAGCCGTCATATTTTTGTTGGTGTAAATGCAAATGACGGCTATAGCCGTCATGCATATTTTAATTAATAAAAAAAGGAACATCATTCTTACGAAGTGTACTAATGTAATTATTTGTTAATTATTCAGTAATACATCTAAGAAAAAAAGATGAAACATTCCACCTAACATATTAATTGTTTTTTGTGCGATTTTTCATGATAAAAAATTCGATAGATTTCCGCCTTCAGAGACAAATGACGGCTATAGCCGTCATATTTTTGGTGATATATATGCAAATGACGGCTATAGCCGTCCTGCATATTTTAACGGACAATTTTTATTTTCCATTTTTCGGTTATCGATTATGATGGGATTGGGTGTGCTGGATGGAAATGGGATTATTTTTGGAAGAAGTTCTGGAATATGGCCACCTGGGACGAAACTCGTTCGATTCTTTTTTATCATGAAAAATCGCACAAAAAACAATTAATATGTTAGGTGGAATGTTTCATCTTTTTTTCTTAGATGTATTACTGAATAATTAACAAATAATTACATTAGTACACTTCGTAAGAATGATGTTCCTTTTTTTATTAATTAAAATATGCATGACGGCTATAGCCGTCATTTGCTCTGCAGAGGAAAATGATGTGATGAGCAAATGACGGCTATAGCCGTCGAGAGTTTTCATGGAAAAACTGTGAGAAAATGTGATAATTTTAACTTCCAAACATATAAAGAATGCTCAATTTCAATTGACATAATCAATTGAAAAAAAAGTCTGTTTCTGAGCACGGTCATCGATATAAAAGTGTGCGGGAATGGGTTAAACAAAGTTTAATATTAGATGAAAAAATATATTTAGTAACATTTTAGTTATTAATGTTTCTGAATTTTATGATTAATATTGATACCAACTGACCTGTGATTGCATAATCAGTCACGTGAATACATTTTATTGAATTTTTGGTTAAGAAATAATTAAGAAGATTTTTTAAAATGTAAATTTGATGCACTTTTATCAAAAATAAAGTAAATTCATATATGCGGTTAATTTTTAAATCTTAAACGGCAAGCACGCGCTCAAATGCACGCAGTGCATTTACGTGCCAATCAAATATTATCTCAAACGGGAAGCGCGCGCTCGAGATCACATGACCATTTACGCGCCCAAACAGTATATCCACTGAAGAAGTTCTTTTACGAAATGCATCCAACTACTTTTCGTTTGGTAGTGAATTCGTAATTCAGCTTCTTCGGCTTCTCGAACTGTATCGAAAACTTGCACTTCTACGGGACTTCTCGGTGGAGTTGGTAAGCGGATCATAGTGCAAGAAAGTCCGTGCTGTATAAGAATTATGTTGATATCGTGGAGAGCCAAATTGTTTGCTACATTTTCAATATGATGTCGGCTGTAATCAAGAGTCATGTCATCTGCATACTTCATCCAGAGATCAGGAGGTTTTGAAGGTTGACAAAAGCAACAAATATAAGCAAAAGTCTCTTGAACCTGTCTTGGCATTTGAAAGACGGCTGTTTCTGATAAACGGTGATCCCATTCATCATCGTTTACTAGAAAACCGCGTGCAGCTGTAGCTTCTTTGGAGGTTTTCTAAATAAAACCATTGAATGATCGTACAAATTCAAAGCTGGTAAACTCGAATATGTAGCAAAAGCAGCCGCAGGAAGAAACACTCCTCATCTCTCAAGCTTACTGTATAGGTGGACAGAAAAACGCAATCACGGCGTAGAATGGATCATCCATTTTCGACTCTATACAAAATAATTTGATATCGCAATTTTCAACAAAGTATAGCTTACATCTGGTGAATAAAATATAAATCATAGTTTGCTATGAAGTGAAGGGGTCATAACAATGAATTTGACAATTCCAGTCCCCCTTGTAGACGTAGAAACCAACGCTAACTAAAGATTCGATGAAAAAACCGCCAAAAACAAATTCAGGGTTTTAATAAAGCAAACTCATGGCAAACTCGCATAGCGTCAAATCTTGGAAATTATCTGAAACCACTTGAGGTACCTGTTTCGGGTACTTTTCGATGGAATTTTTCCGATTTTTCTAGCCTACGCACAGCGTAATATTTATGTCGACCTAACTTGAAAAAATCTAACGCAAAAAGTTAAGATTAATATAATATAATATTAGTAATAATAGTAGATTAACAAAATACGAATTCCAGAAATTGAAGACGAAATTGAGAAGAACCTGGCAGCTATTAAACAAGAAAATTGTCATTTTTCAGAGCTTGAAGTTTATTGGTGACGGACTTTTGGCTATAGGATTAAAAATATTCATAGTGTATACGTCTTAACGGGACTAACTATTCGTAATATTTTTGCTGCGGATTTTGAACGAACATTATTATTTCATTTAAATCTTCGTTTTTAATTTTTTATATGTTCGGGAGTTATAGTAAATCCGCAGCAGACACGCATTTCGCGTATTGTTCAAACTTATAAAATTTTAAATTGCTAGTTGCTACGTTTACATTCTTTTTCAGTTATGTTATTTATCTTCTTCACCATTTGGAGGTATATCAAATAATCAGTATCAAGGACTATGGTAGAAAATCCGGATTCGTCTAAACAAACATGCTTGAAATTTGCATACAAAGATTCCCAAAATTCAATGTCTCGTGACACAAAAGCAGATGAACCGAACCAAGTCGTCACTTTCAAATCTTCGGAGAAGAAATTTTTCGTATGTAAAGGAAACCATAGTGCTCTGCTCTGTCCTAATAAAAGTAACTTGAATTATCCACGTACTACATGTAAAATCTGCAGAAGAATCATAGTGAACAATATTGCTATTTCCGTAAAAACAAATCAACGCCACGAAAATTGACGAACTAGAAAAAGTTCGTTTTTTTTACACAAATTTCATAAAGTGGTGAAAGTGAAGAAATGTCATGGATAGTGGACTCAAGATCTTCATCTCACATAATAAATCAAAGGAATTTTTTAAAATTAGAAATTGAGTCATCTACTGAAATTGCCCCTCAGCCTAGGGTATTCAGAGGGCTTCGGCTGTGTCTGTGTACACCTAGGTAACACCAAGGTAGCCGCGTCCTCGTTGCGGGGGGCGGGTACTGCTTCGGCAGTAGCAAAGTGTTACTGGGGACCAAATGCTAGTGGTATAAATTGGCTAAAACAAACAATGAGTACAACAAAAACGGGAAGTAATACCCCAGGTGGTACAGCAGCAGATATGCTGACAAATCCACGCTCTTCGGAGGTAGGCCCAGTTGATTCTGGGGTGGGCCAATCATTGTTTAACCCATTTGGATGAAGTACCAATTTACCAAGATCTTCAACTGAAAATATATTTCAGTACGAGAAGGAAAATGCTGAACTCCGTGAACAACTAAGAGAAATAAAGGAATTTACAACTAAATTGAAGGAAGAATTCACAATTTTAAAGAAAGAGAATGAAGAACTCAAAAAAGCAGTTGAAACACGTGCAGAACTTGGGAAGACACCCATCCCTACAATCGATGATGACATTAATCCATTCCATACGGATGAAGAAGAATTAGAAAGAGAAACAAATTGGATGTTGAAACGGAGTAAAAGACCAAGTAAGAAAAGGAAAGCTCCACACTCACCAGAAATGGCAGAAACTTTACCATCAACTTCAAAAGAGGTTTCTAGAAAACAATTAATTATCAATAAACAACTAGCTCTAGAACAACAACAAGCAGCTAAACCAAAAGAAAAACCAACTCCACCAATAAATGACGCTGAGTCCACATCAGAAGTAGAAAAATCACTCAAACGGCAACCAGCTCAACCAAATGAAGCACAGCCAAAGGTAAAAGCCCCACCACCGATTTTTATAATAATAATAATAATAATAATAATAATTATCCCAACGACCTATTACCCCTCCCAACCGCGCGCGGGGAGTCTCCATCTGTATTATTATTATTTTTTTGAGTATAATTCAAGTGAATTATAAACAAGGATATCGAGTTGCCTAACCAGTGAAATTGAAAAATTGAATGTTGAAACGGCTAAATATGTAAAGTATAAAAATCAAATATGATTATAAATGAATAGCTAAGTGAATAGTTAAGCAAAACGATACCCATCGCAGACGGAAGGAAAACGGAAGTCGAGTCTGCTTAATACAAGCAGATTTAAAATAGATAAAACAAGATAAAATAAAGCAGAATAAAATGAAACAAATAAAAACAAATAAGTTAAATAAAACATCAAACTATAATCAAGAAAAATAAAAATGTTTTTTCAACATGCGTTTCGTCATATTAAAATCGATCAAATGGAAGTGCTGATTAGCTTCGAACAGCATTCTAGAGACGGGCTCATACTTTCCGTAATCAGTTCGATGAGGGTCGATTCTAAACATAGGTACCGTTCTTAAATCTCGTGAATTTATATTTAGATTAATTTTACCAAGCAGAACTGGAGAATCGATACCGCCGGTTAGTATTTGATGAATGAAAACCACGTCTGCAGCAACTCGGCGCTTACTAAGTGGTTGTAATTTAATTAGCTTTAGACGATCCTGATATGGAGGCAGGTTGAACATGTCCACCCACGGTAGCCCCCGTAAAGCAAAGCGAAGAAATCTTCGCTGGACTGCTTCAATCCTCTTAATATGAACCTCATGATAAGGCGACCACACCTGGCTAGCATACTCGAGCAGGGGACGAACGAATGTTGAATAGAGAGCCTTCGTAACATAAGGATCATCGAATTCTTTCGACCAACGCTTGATGAAACCGAGGGCAGAGTTGGCTTGATTGATAATACGATCGATGTGTTGTCTGAAATTCAATTCACTGTCGCAAATGACTCCCAAATCGCGAACAGAACTGGCTCTGGTAATTGCATCGCTGTTAATGTAATAGTTGCGAGAAATGGACTGTACACGTTTTCGAGAGAAGGTGATTGTCTGACATTTACCCATGTTCAGATCAAGGTTGTTCTTTGAACACCAAGTGGAGAAGTTATTGAGGTCGGATTGTAATAGGCTCTTGTCGGTAGTGTTTGAAATCCGTTTGTAAATCTTCATGTCATCGGCGTATATAGATATCGACGAATTTTTTATTAAACAATCAGCGTCGTTGATTGATAGAATGAAAAAAATTGGCCCCAGATGGCTGCCCTGGGGCACTCCAGATGTTGCTGATATATGAGTTGATACTGATGACCTGAATAGAACATCGTATAAACGGCCTTTGAGATAAGAGCCCACCCAACGGAGAATTTGGGGAGGAAAGCCAAGGACCCTAAGCTTAAACAAAATAACTTCATGAGAAATCCTGTCAAACGCCTTGCTAAAATCGGTGAAAATAACGTCAACCTCTTTTCCTGCTTCCATCGTATTTAGTGTTTGTGAAGTGAATTCAATAAGGTTTGTGGTCGTGGACCGTGCTTTGAGAAAGCCATGCTGCTTGTCGGAAAACAACGGTTTACAATGAAAGTACAGTGAATCATACACAATACTTTCAAACAGCTTAGGAATACTAGACAATTTTGCAATAGGTCGGTAATTACAGATGTCTGATTTGCAGCCGTTCTTATGAATTGGAACTATAAAAGAGCTTTTCCAAATGGATGTAAAAATTCCAAGCGAAAGCGACTTTTGGAAAAGTGTCGTCAGTGGCTGAGCAAGAAAATCACTGCAGTTTTTTATGACGATGGATGGTAGACCGTCAGGGCCGGATGAAAAATCATCTTTAAGTTCGGAAATCTTTTGTACCACGGATTCATAATCGATTTCAATGGAAGTTAAAGTTGTTTGATTACAATTATTCAAGTATGTAAAGTAACATTCATCAGGTTTAAAATCACTGCTTGTGAAAGCCAAACTGAAGAAGTTAGCAAAATGATTTGCTATGACTTTAGGATCATTAGAGGAATGATCCTTATATTTGAAAGTGGAAGGGTATCCGTCGGACTTTTTCTTCATATTGATAAAGCGCCAGAAACACTTAGGCTCAGCGATTAGATTGGATTGCATGAGTCTGATATAATTCCCATAAAGTTCGTCAGACAAACTACTGAAATCATTATAACTATTTAAATAGTTAGAGTAATCAGAGTCAGATTTAGTTTTCAGGAATCTTTGCCAACGTTTGTTCCTAAGGTTACGTAACGTTCGTAATTCATTATTATACCACGGAGGGGATGGCGATACAGTTTTTTGGCGGGTATACGGAATGGAATGTTTAAAACATTCAAAAACTGCAGAGTGAAAATTGACAGTTTGTGTTTCTATATCGTTGTGATCATTTAAAATTGTGTTAAAGTCAACGTTAGCCAATAATTGTTTAAGCTTCACAAAGTCGGCCTTACGAAAATTGAAACGTAGTGGAGTTAAAGAGTTGACATTGAGATTGTCTTGTTCGAGACCAAAGGTGATCAAAATGGGAGGGTGGTATACATCTATGGCACAGAGGATTAGATTGGATTCAGAAGCGACGCTATTGTCGATAACAGAGGAAAACACCAAATCGAGCTGCCTGTTCAGACTATTTTTAACGTTACTGATCTGAAATAGTCCCGAGTTCAACATATTGTCAGTGAATAAAGTTTCTTTGGCGGTTAGTGCATTCGAAGCAACATAATGAGTGTTATCGTCTGAATAATTCCACTTAAGCCCGGGGAGATTGAAATCACCCACAACAAAGATGTCATCTTGAGTATTCATCAGGTCAATGACAAAGTCAACAGCATTAGTATGAAGCTGATAGCTTACAATCTGACTTAGTGGGCGATAATACGTAGCAACATAAAATAAAAATATTATTTTTATTATTTTTAATTTTGACACACACTAGTTCGATATTATCAGTGTTGGGAATGATAACGATTTGACTATCAAAATTGATGTGAACTGCAACAAGAACCCCTCTACCGGTTAAATTCGTGTCTGAACAATAAAAACCATCTTTCCGGAAGACGTTAAAATCCGAGGTAAAAAATTCGTTACTGGTGAGATCACTGTTCAAATTGGTCTCAGTGAGTGCAAAAACATCAAATGGAAGTCTTTGAATTGCTAAAAAGACGTCGCGAGATTTAGTTCTCAGTCCCCTTACGTTTTGGTAGTAGAGGGACAGGCATTTAGGTTTTTTGGTACTGCCAAGTTATTAAAATTATTTCGGAAATCGACAAATTCTTTGAGATAGGTGGTTTCGGGCCATGACTCTGGGGAAAGTAATACGTCAAACATAGATTCAGGAATGGCTAATTTAAATGACGCAACTTGTCCATTGAAGCGGGATATATTTTTACATTTGACATTTTGTCCTTGGATGTTGTGCTGATTTAATATATAATTAACGTGTGATATAACATCGGCGTTAGTTGTATTGGTACACAACCGGGATACAAATATAATTTTCGGTTTAGCGACAGTCCTAAGAATGTGTGGAGGATTAATATTGCTGTTGCTGCTGTGTTGAGAGTGGCTGGAGTTGGTATCAATGCTAGCAGGAACAACTTCAGATGAACGGGCTAGGCTGTTATTTAAATGATTGATAGCTGTGGCAGGAGAAAGTTCCTGATGAAGACTCATATTATTAGCGCGATCTGTAATTAAAGCTGGTTTGTGAATTAAAAGGGAGTTCGTTAGTTCATGGCAAGCATCCCTGGTAGCTTTCAATTCCTTCTCGAGTTGCATGGTTAGGGAGTCATCATTGGTTTTACTCGACCTGGTATCTGCAGTAGTGCATGCCGATATACGAGAATTAATATCGTTGGATAAACTCATGATTATTTTAGTATTCGATGCAAGATGTTTATTGATATTGTTGTTAATGTTGTCAGTTGTAAGTTGATTGTTGTGTTGGATGTTGGTCAAGATGTTCTTAACACCGGAAACAACTGATTCAATCTTAATACTGACCGCTTCATTAATGATTGAATCAAAGTTGTCGATAAACTTAATAATTTTTGCGTAAAATTTTTCGTTGCCGAAATTAGAAAGCGCGATTGATTTAGTATTAGCGGCAATGCAATCTTCGGTACGATCTAAGGAAGAAGAAATTTCGTCTTAATTGTTACACAACAAACTTAACTTCTTCTCCATATTGAATAAACGATTACAGTTTTCATTATACCCGGTTTTATAATCGTCAAGACTGCGAGTAATTACATCTATTGATTCATTTAACAATAAAAGTTGTCCGTTAACATTATTGTAGGAGTAACCAACTACTCAGAAATCCAAAGTGTAATGAGCAATGTTACGGAACAAGACTATAAAATTACTGCTTTGAACAATAATGTATGGAAGATTAACACTTCAAATCCAAACGCATACAGAAACTTGTCAATGAAGCTGAATATGGAAAAATATCAGTGGTATACGTACGAAAATAAAAACGATCGTCCCATCAAGGTCATGGCAAGAGGACTACATCCAACCTGTGAAATTAATTCAATAATGGAGGACCTAGAAAATAAAGGATTTAAAATCCTTGATGCCATGAACATTATTAAAAAAGAGAGACGTAGCGGGGAGAACCGACTAGAACCCGTTTCAAAAAGAGGGCTTTCCCTGTTTATGCTAACCTTTGATAAATCCGAGCAATTAGAAAAAATTTACAATATAACTGGCATACTCAACATGCGAGTGAAGATCGAAGCTGTTAAAAGAGGCAGTTCAAGAATAGTACAATGTAAAAAATGCCAAGGCTATAACCATACGCAACGATATTGCGCGCGCGATCCAAGATGTGTGAAATGTGTTGCAAAGCACCCAACACAAACTTGCAAACTATCTAAAGAAGAACCAGCAAAATGTATAAATTGTTATGGGCAACATCCAGCAAGCTACCGAGGATGTGAGGTTGCCAAGCAGCTACAGAAAATGAGGGATCAGGTACACAAACTCTCTTTAAGACATCCAAACAAGGATCGAGCAAGAAATGAATCATCTGTGCGTAGGGAGAATTACACATATGCTCAGGCCGCTTCAAATTCGAAAGAAAATGAGACCAACGGTACTGAAAATTTCAAAAACACTGTCCAAGCAATTTTAAAGAGTAGTTCAATTCATAATTCCGGAGCAGAAACCAGACATCAAAACTACTCATTAAGAATAGCCATATGGAATGCAAACGGATTAACACAACACCTAGAAGAATTAGAACTATTTTTAAAAACCGAGAAAATTGATATATGTTTAATATCAGAAACACATCTTACCAGCAGCTCCTACGTATCAATCGGGAGATATACTTGTTACCATACCACCCATCCCGCAGAACGAGCAAGAGGAGGGTCAGCTATATTTATTAGGGATAATATCAAACATCATGAAGAATTAAAAATAGAAAAAGAATCCATGCAAGTAACCACTGTGACGGTTAAATTTGGTTATCACAACACCTGTAATATATATTTGCGATATATTGCCCCCCACGGTATAACCTAAAGAAAGAAGACTACATTAGCTTGTTCCAGAAATTAGGAAGTAACTTCATTATTGGAGGTGACTTTAATGCAAAAAATACCTTGTGGGGTTCAAGATTAACCTCTCCAAAAGACAAAGAGTTACTTGCAGCTGGCCAATACTCAAACTGTGAATTTTACTCAGGAGGGAAACCAACGTACTGGCCAACTGATCCTAACAAAATCCCAGATCTAATAGATTTCTACATCATTAAAGGCATATCGGAACGCTACATCTTCTTAGAAAATGATGAAAGTCTAACATCTGATCATTATCCTGTTATTATGACGGTTAGTGAAAATGTAATAGAAAAAACCAATTCACCACAGCTCACAAACAACAAAACAAATTGGGAACTATTTAGGCAGTTGGTAGAGGAAAAAATAGAACTTCAAGTGCCAATCAAAAGTGAAAATGAACTAGAAGAAGAACTAGACAAGCTCCTTGATGTCATACAATGGTCGGCTTGGGAATGCACCCCCAAATTATCATCCAGGAAAGAAAACTCCGTTATCTACCCAATAGAAGTAAGAGAACTAGTGCAGGAAAAACGAAAAGCCCGAAAGAAATGGCAGACTACGCGTGCGCCGCAAGATAAAACCACCTTAAACAACTCGTGCATCAAACTTAAGGCACTCATAACAAAAGTGAAAAATGAAACAATTGGAAAATACCTTTGTTCCCTAGCTCCAACTAAAGATACCGACTATTCCCTCTGGAAAGCAACAAAAGGGTTAAAACGACCAAAAACACAGATCCCCCCAATCAAAAGAAACGATGGGAAATGCGCTAGAAGTGCGAAAGATAAAGCTGACCTGTTTGCTGAACATCTTGAAGAAACATTTCAACCTCTTGGTCAGCAGACCAATGACGAAAACACTGCTGATACGCCCAGAATATCTGATTTTGAAGAGATCAGGACTGTAACATTAAAAGAACTAAAAGCTGAAATTAAGAACATAAAAGTAAAGAAAGCTCCTGGTTATGATCTGATAACAGGGCAAATAATAAAGGAGCTGCCTGAAAAAGGTACCCGTAAATTACCGCACATAATCAATGCGATTCTCAGGAAAAAGCATGTGCCAATGCAGTGGAAAGTAGCAGAAGTAATAATGATTCCGAAACCGGGCTAGCCACCGAATGATAGAAAATCCTACCGGCCAATTTCACTTCATACCAACGCTAGCGAAATTGTTTGAGAGACTGTTGCTCAAAAGATAGAAAAAGACCATAGCACAAAGAAACCTTATCCCAGAATATCAGTTTGGTTTCAGAGAGAAACACTCAACTATTGAGCAGGTTCATAGGCTTATCGATGTTATTGAGAATACATATTAGAGAGGAAAATGGTTTGTTTTAGTATCTTCTTAGAAGTGGTGCAGGCCTTCGATAAGGTATTGCACAGAGGTTTACTCTTCAAACTACATAGAGATTTACCAAAACAAAATTATATGATTTTAAAATCATACATAGAGAATCGCCACTTTAGGGTGAAATATGAAGATGAATATTCCGAGCTAAAAAAGATTTCGGCAGGAGTTCCGCAGGGTAGTGTTTTGGGACCTATTCTTTACCTGCTCTACACCAGAGATTTACCTCAATTAAACGATGTTACCATTGCAACATTTGCTGATGACACTGCAGTTCTCTCAGTAGGAGACACTATCGAGGAATCGACAATGAAACTCCAAGAAGCATGTGACAAAATCATAAAATGGACAAAAATGTGGCGTATCGGGCTCAATGAATCGAAATCCACGCATATGAATTTCACCAATCTAAAAGTCAGTTATAATCCTGTAATCATTAACGGTCAGCAGATTCCGTATGCAAATTATGCTAAATATCTAGGAATGACCTTAGATACCAGGCTCAGATGGAAAGAGCACGTTAAAAAGAAAAAAAGATGAGCTTAATATCAAATATCACAAAATGTATTGGCTTCTCAGGAAAAATTCGGAATTGTCAACCGAAAATAAATTGCTATTGTATCAACAGGTGCTAAAGCCTGTATGGACTTACGGAATACAGCTCTGGGGCTGTACAAAGAAAACCAACACCAAAATAATACAAACTTTTCAAAACAAAGTGCTACGTGGTATAGTTAATGCTCCGTGGTACATTAGGAATGATGACCTTCATAGGGACTAAATATCCCGACGGTTCTAGAAGAAATAAAAAAATTTGCAGTAATTCTTGGACAACGTATCTATCAACACGTAAATCAAAAGCTTCGTGGTATGTTGGACACTTCACTTGCAGTAAGACGATTGCAGAGAACGAAACCAATTGATTTAATGGATTAAGGACACCAGAGCAAAGACTACTTCAGTAAATAACCTATAAATGGAGCTGGCCAATGGGCCTCTTCTCATTCACAAGTGACTAAATTAAGAAAGAAAAATTACTAGATGAATTGTATTCAGTTGTAATAATTTAAATAAAAAACAAAAAAAAAAAAAAATCTACTGAAATTGGAATAGCCAAACAATTTTAACCTATGCATGCCGAAGCCGTTATCATGTGTTAAAGCCGTTAAACAAAGTTCTTTACGTACCAGAATAAAGTAAAAATCTACTCAGTGTTAACGCAATAACTATATGATTGGTGGAGAAGTTAGCTTCACAAATGACTCAGTAGTTATTAAAGTAAATAATACAGTTGTAATGAAGGGTGACAAAACGAAAACCGATTTATATGAAGTAAAACTTATTTCAAGTAATTACGATAAAGAAGCCTTAGTTGACCAACATTCTGCTAAGAAGTCAGGTCATCTTAGTTTTCAAAATTTAAAAAAGGCTAATTACAATGTCAAGTGGATCCAATGTAATAAAACGTGATACTAACGAAACTAATGATATTCGTGAACTCTGTGTAAAGTCGAAACAAACCAGACAACCGTTCAGTCAAGAAAGACGAAAAGCATCCAGACCGCCAGAATTGGTTCACACTGATCTATGTGACCCAATTATACCTTCAACTTGGTATAATAAAAAATATATAATCACTTTTTTAGATGATTATACGCACTTTACGATGGTCTACTTATTAAATAATAAAAGCGAAACGTCAAATATAGTGAAAAATTATATAGCAGAAGTAGAAGCAAAATGGAACGTATAAAATTGTCTCAGATGTGACTTAGAGGGTGAATATGTAAGCAAATATATCAAAGATTGGTGCTGCCAAAAAAGGGATTACATATTCTTGATTATACGACGCTGCATACGCCACAGTTTAATAGGAAAGCGCAGAGACTCAACAGGACTCTTCTATAAAAATCAAGAGCTCTTTTAAATGATTCAAATTTGGAAAAAATATGTGGGGAGAAGTAGTTCGTACAGCAGCATACTTACTAAATAGAAGTCCCAGCTCCAATATGGATAAAACACCTGCTCAAGTATGGTTTAATAAATAACCTGATCTGTCTAGACTACAAATTTCTGGATCTGTAGCAAATGCTAAAATTCAAGGACATTTGCGAAATCATGATGATCGGCGTCGAAAATGTATTTTCATAGGTTATGCCTTGAATTCTCACTTTGGGATCCATTACAACAAAAAGTATTTTTTGTCGAGAGTTGTAATTTTTGAAAATCCAGTAAACCGAAAGTATACCTACGAAAATTCTGAAGATAACATTGAAAATCCAGTCGAAGAAATTAAACAAGAAGTTTAAACACAGCAAATCGTAACAACAACGGAAACAGCTGAAACACGTCGCAGTGAGAGAAATAAGAAAATACCAGGAAAGTTTAAGGACTACGTATTGCTAATTTACCAAGAAGCTATTAGCGGACCTGATAAGAATGATTGAATTATAGCCATAAAAGAAGAAAAAAATATCTCATAATGACAGTAAAACTTGGATTGTTATCAACCGGGAAGAAGCCGGAAAAGATAAAATACTAAGCAGTCGTTGGGTATTTAGAGTAAAAGACGGTGGTAAGCATAAATTCGTATTCATACGACGGATAGAAATCTCAGTTTTCAACTTTTTTCACAGGAGATCTGGATTTTACAGGAGATCTGGATACTCGCAGAAGTACTACAGGTAATGTAATCAATTTTTGTGGCGGTCCCATCAGTTGGTGTTCAAGGAAGCAAGATATAGTACCGAAGCAGAGTATGTAGCAGATGATTGATTGAAAATGATATTGTAAATAAACGAAGTAAACATATATCAAATGCAACTCTATTAAAATCAAATTCACCTTTATTCAAAAATAATTGTCCATTTCGAATTCAACCGGAGTCGTTTGGTTTTATAACGACTCCGGTTGAATTTGAAATGGAAAAGAATGAATATGATTTGGATAAAGGTAAATTTGATTTGAACAAAGGTGAATTTGATTTGGAAAAGGATGAATATGTTTTGAATTTAGGCGAATTTGATTTGAATAGAGTTGAAGTTGATTTGGAAAAGGTTGAAAATGTTTTGGAAATAGGTGAATTTTATTTGCAAATTGATGAACATGATTTATAAAAGGTTCAATTTGGAATTTAAAACCTATAGATGTTAGTGATCATTTTATTAATAAAAAAGTAAATTCTCAAATGATTAAAATTTACTATTGTAAATCCGAAATGCAAAATGCGGATATTCTAACGAAACCACTGCGGACAAACAAATTTATTTAATTTAAAAATTCAATCATGAGCTCAAACTTTTATTAGGTAGTTTATGTTATATAATTTGTAACTTAGTTGAAATTAAAGGGGAATGTTGAAATATTAAAATATTTTTATATATATATAATTGTCAACTATTATTATAATTATACGGAGCAGCACTGTTGCTGTCTATCGTGAATTCTAGTCTTTAGTTTTTTTTTTATATGTCAATAGTGTGTGTTCATGCTTTACTTGTGTGTTGTAAAAAGGTGCTTGGTTGAAGCAGATCGTGAAATAGTAAACTATATCTGCACTTATTAATAATTTGTATTTCTTAATTTAATTAAATCTAAATGTAAAAGTGAATGTAATAATAAAACATTTATTAGACTCAAAACTGTAAAACGTTTTTTAAAAGTAAAACTTCGGAACCATTTGAAACTTTCAACAGACATGATACTATATTATTATATAAATGTTATGTTATAAATTAAACCGCTAATTATACACATCATTTTCATTTTGTAAATTTTACTAATTATTTCTCACAGCGAGTTACACACCAGCTTTACTAAATTTATATTTATTAATTTAATGGTGCGTTTTTGAAAGAGAGAAGAGCGAAAAGTTTAGCTAAAGACATCCATTGGCCCTTCTGTCCCAATATATGATAATTAAAAATGCTTGACTTACCGTAAAAATGCCGTTCACCTCGAGATACCTTCTGTCCCAATATATGATAATTAAAAATGCTTGACTTACCGTAAAAATGCCGTTCACCTCGAGATACATATATACACATGCACAACAAATCACTTTTAATCACTTTTCACAATCACATATTAAATACAAATGGAAAATTTACTTTACTTTTACTATTTTCATAACCACTAGACGCGATCACTATGTAAACCGAATTGATAACCCAATTTTCCAGTCAATCATAAATCAACCGACGCACTTGATTTATAATACGTAACTAAATTATGCAGTATCAATACTGTTCTGTTTACCAAATTATCCCGTTATCTTGCATATAAGAGGATTATATGTGCTATAGTATTGGGTATTGGTATAAATCAAACCAGTTTTGTATATTTGGTGACGAGACATTTTTATTGATTTTATTGATTTGTGCTTCAGTACCGTAATTCATTCAAATTTTTGTACCTTTCGGAAGACGTGAAATTATTTTGCAAAATTTTGTTATAATAACCCCCACAACCGTATTAGAAAATGGTCTAGACTTGTTTATAAAGCAGAATTTCGATTAAAACGAACGACATTTGGTTACAGTGCAATTTTTTATACTAAAACTCCGAAATTCGTAATATCTGGAATACAATTATTACCGAGCGTCACTCAAACAAAGTTTATTGCATTGGATGCTTAAAAATTGATGTAAAAATTGAAACTTATACGTAATAAAATTGAAATAAATATGAGTGAAATCACATTCGGAACTCATGGAACAGGATTGCTGTATTCCAATCGCGGATAAGAAATAAATTTTGCAGAGGCATTACCATAATTTATGTTAGATTCAAATTCTCGTCCTGGATAATCTGAGTTCAATCTCCACCGATTGATAAATGACGAAGTTCTATTGTAGAAATGTACTGACCCCCCCCCCCCCCCCCCCCCCCCCCCCCCGTATTCGTAAAAGCCATATTTTTTTTTTTTTTTTTTTTTCAAAATCTGGGCGAATCAGGGTTGATATCGGCAAGAAATCTAAAGGATTTAGTTTTTATGGAACTTCACAGAAAATCTTTATTTGTTTCGCAGTGTTCAAACCTGAAACAGAATTTTGCGCAACCAAGTCATTTAATTGTATTTAGCATAGTTGCACTAGAGAAATTATACAATGATTTAACCTTTTCTTCAACACATCTTATTTTAAGTTATTTTAAGAAGATCTTACAAATATTTTGAAATTGTGAAGAATTTATATTTTACTGCTCTATCCCAATGAATGGGTTGAATCAATAAATTTTTTAAATCGTTATTGGGAAATGTCTACATCAACAAACTCCTTTAGTTTGTTGATTTAGACATTTCCCAATAAACCACTCACCAAGAATCTTATCTTTCTTTTGCAAGAAAAAGTTTATTTCTAGTACTATGGTGTACTCCTTCAGGTAGTACTTGAAACTAGCGACCTAGGGGTTACTTTCGTTGAAAACAGGAGTTTTACAAAGCACATTGAGCTGCGCATCGCTAGAGCGAACTTCATGCTCGGTTTTGTCAAACGTTGTAAGGGTGACCATTTTTGTGTGGAAACAATTAAGATCCTGTATTGTGCCTACGTTCGATTCCAGCTGGAAAAATGCCTGGTAAATTTAAAAGAAGTACAGCGACAACCACCACATTTAAGGTGAAAGACATACAACTTGACAACCACTAGAAAATAGACGCGAATTGCTAAAAAGTGCATTTATTGGTAATCTACTACTAGGCCTAATCGACGCAGCGGCTGTGCTGAAGTCAATTAAAATAAAGCTTCCTGGTAGACAACTAAGAGATCATGACTTCCTCTACTTAGATAGACATAGAACCAACTTTGGTGATAATGAACCAGTGAAGATGATTTGTAAAAGTTTCAATAGAATTAACTATGTATTTATTTGGTTTTTGTTTCCATAAAGATAATTTTTAAAATAGATAAAGGCAATTTTATGCGGCTCAGTGATTTTTATTTACTTGTTCTTTTACTTTCTTATTTTTAATTTTCAAATCCAACGCGGGTTTATTTTATTTTGTAATCTTACATTAATATTTTTGAAGTCAAATTTGTAGACTTATTTCAATATAAATAAATAAATAAAGAATCCAATTCCCATCCAACATACTCAATCCTATCACACTCAATTCATAAATGACCGAGGTTGTTTTTAGGTGACAATATTCCAGAAATTAATTCAAAAATCGTTTTAGAGTATCATTTTAATTCGACATGCCCAATTCCATCATAATCGGTAAAAAATAGCCGAGTTCCTTCTCAAGTGGCCATATACCAGAACTTCATCCAAAAATTATCTAGGAATCTAATTTCCATCCAACATATTCAATCTCATCATAATCGGTTAGGAAGTGACCGAGTTCCGATTTATTTAGCCATATTCCAGAACATCATCCAAAAATTATTTAAGAAATCCCATGATACTTCCAAAGGTACTTGATCAAATTGTTTTAAAAATTATTTAAGGATCCCAATTTCATCCAACATACAAAATCCCAACAATAGCGATTAAAAAATAGCCAAGTTCCATCCCAAGTGGCCCATAACCATGTGGGTATTTCAGAGCTTCTTACAAAAATTATTTAAGATCCTCATTTTGAGGCACTTAATAGGACGCATTGGAAGTTTTTACTAAATTATACTAAATTAATAATTGATCAATATTGGATCAATTTGTGGCATAGTTAGTCAATTTTTATAAAAGAAAATTTTAGAACAAATTTCTACATAAAAATTAAATCAAAATTAAACCAAAATTTTTTTTAAACCATTAATTGCCGACTGCACAGAAAAATTACTACCGGCCGGTTAGTTCGGATTGGATTTCGTGCCAGTGGGGTGGTTTTGACTCGTAATGGATTTCTTTGGACTTGAGCCAATTGAACGTTGAATAAATCACTATAAACTGTTTGCTCAGTTAATTTTATACATAGGCAATGCAGTCTACTTTTAGCCGAGTTATCTCGTTGCCCAGGGTGCACCGCGTGGAGGTAAGTAGATGACCGCACCCTACTTATCAACTAACAAATTCATATATTTACATTAAACATTTTTTAAATTCAAATTTCATTCATTTTAATAAATATATACATTTTATTTAATAATATAAAAAAACCAATTATATAAACCATTAGCGATTCAACTACGCATGAATCTTTCATTCCAATCGGCATGGGTCAACCGTGGAAATCTCGGATTATTCCTGTAAGTTTTGTCGATGTTATTTGCAGTATTTGCAACGATTATTTTTTATAAATTCAGATGAATTACAGGTCTCATGTACCATTTTTTTGCATTTACTACAAACTGACGAAACAAAACCACTTTCAATTGCTTCGAAACATGCTAAGCACAGTTCGCTGCATGGTTCCGAATTTTCCATTATCTGTATTTTTCCTGTTGCATACAATCGAAGTGATATTGTTTGTTGAGTAACTGCTAACTGTTCTGCAAGCTCTTTTTGTGTTTGACACGGATTTTCATCCAGTAAAACTTTAAGTCCTTTGTCTTCAAATTGTTAAACTGCACCTAGACGTGGATCGTCCTCGCAAGACTAAAATTGTCATGACGTAATTTTGCAAACCACTCTTTTTACTGTTGTATGTTCCACACTGAACGTTCACTTAAAGTCGAATTACTCAATTCCATAGCTTGAGCAACATTTTTTCATTTGGTAACAGAATAGAATGCAATGTCGTAAATGTTGCTTATCGACATCCATCTCTTAAAAATGATACACACCGAACGACATGTTCTTAATGCTGAAACTTATCCAAAATGGTATCCGGACATTCCGACAGCAGACTATAAACACTCAATTTTGGGCTAAATTCGTTCTTGGCAAACCTAAGGCCATTACATGTAAAGCTAGCAGAACACAAATCGGTTCTTCTGCAAAAGTTCTGCTTGCTTGACATCAAATTAGCTAAAGCTTTGTCAAAAACGAGTAGAGCCTGAAATTTTGTAATTGTGCATTTTATTAGGCCATAATGAGCCTAAAATTATTTTTGTATCAATAGATCTTGATTTGCTTTCTAATTTTGGATTTTGTCCGATTTTCGATTTGGATTCCGCTGTAGCTTTAAATTAAATGACCAAAAGCTCGGCCAAGAACGAGTGAAACAGAAACATTCTAGTGGAGCATTTGATTATAGGCTACATAAAAAGCCTAGAATTATTTGTATATTAGTAGAATATTCTTATGCTACCAGAACCATCATTTTAATTGGATGGGATGGTGCCAACATTTTTTAATTCAGCATTCAATTAGCAGATAATTATTCACAATATGTTTTAGTGTTCTGCTAACTTTAGGGGCCTCTCTATTTATAAAACTAGTAGATATATTAACCAAACGTAGCTGCAGAAATCTGAATACCAATATCTGTATGTATCAAAGAATGCTCAGGCACAGATAAACAAAAAACAATTTTGATCTCCCCACCATTTTTGTCTGCTCGTACTTTATATTGGTTTATGTTTAAATTCACCAGCGGTTTAGCACGACTTATATCAACCGTTGCAAGTCTATCCGATTCTCCCGAGTGTAGCCGCGCCCTGCTGACCGCCCAATATTCTTTGGAGTAATGGCGAACATGGGTGGATCAACCCAAAGATGGTTTATGGTTTAAAAAATTCGCACAAGTTATTAGAAGATCGGTCAATTTCTCAGGTCAAGCTCAGTAATTCCCGCGATCAGTGTAATTTCGTACATGGTCTCGAGACGACAAAGGCGGCCAAAATATTTGAAATCCAAAAATTGTAAGAGCGAATAAAATATTAGTTTGAAAAAAAATTGGGGTGAAGTACAACAGGTCCGGATGGGAAATTATTATTATTAGTTATAATGAGTTTTCGGTTTAACTTAACCCTAAACCCGTGTACTATGTAATTTCTAAATTATCGTGTACCGGGGCACTCAGTACCCCAATGTTATTATATGGTGATTTTTAATTGTCATAATAAGTTTTGAGGTAGAATTATTTTAGATAAGGAGGAAAAATTAAACATTGATTATTTTTCAAATATTTATTTCATAATTAGAATTCAGAATAATTATATTGTATACATTTCAAACAATAAAAAGAAACTTATGTAGGTGAGCCGGATCTTATCCGCTTTAGAGGAGGCTCAGAGGATATTGATAAAGAGCCCATAGAAAAGTTTTCGTAATTTTCTTCGGCTTCCTCCTGTACTGCATCAGAGACATAGCACTTCTCACAAACTCTGATATAGTGTTTTGTGCATGTAGGTTTACCACACAAATCACATATGGCTGTTGTTTTTGTATCTGCCCGATTACCTTCTCTATCCAGTTTGCATGCCTCACACCGTCTCTTCTCTTTTGTATTGGGGCGAATCGGAGGAAAACTCGTTTCCGTTGCGTGTTCGTATCCAATCAACTTCATGGCAGTTTTCACCGAATTTTGCAGATTGGAATTTTGAATTCTTCTTGTGATATGATTTTCTGCAAGCTCCATTGCAAGCGATTTCAGAAAAATCTTTCTTTTGTCGGAGTTTCTTCTTGAATTGTACCATAATGGGTTACTAAGGCCATACAATCTGTAAGCACCGAGAGCTGCAACATCGAGGAGGTTATAAAATAACGTCATAGGCCACCGATTAGTTTTTCGTTTGCAGCTGTAAACTCGGTTCATTTGATCAAATGTGTCTACTCCGCCCTTAGTATTATTATAATCTAATATTACCTGTGGTTTTTTCGTTAGTTCATCGATTTCTTCGTCGTGGTGTGCAGTTGATAATAAAAGCACATTTCTCTTTGTGTTACTGGCAAAACTAACCAATTGCATACCTCGGGAAAAACAAAATATAGAGCTGTATGGTTGTCGACTCTTTTTGAATTCCTTCTCTGGCAGTGTGAAGAGCATTGGCAATTGCGGTTTGACAGGTTTTATAGTACCGATTATGGTAGTGCTCCGACTTTTTAACTCCAAGGCTAATGGCACAGATGTAAAAAAATTGTCTATGGTGATTTTGAAACCATGGTCCAGATACCTTTGTGACAACCGTAAAACAAGTTCATGTGATACTCCATGTGATCGATTCTCACCTGGCTGTTGGCCTACATAAACTTCTCCCTTTAGCGGAAAATTTGTTGTTGCATCGACAATCCAAAATATCTTGATACCGTATTTACTCGGAATAAACTGACGGAACGAACATCTTCCTCTTGTAATAACTAACTGCTCGTCGATTGTCAGTTGCTTTGATGGTTGGTAAACTCCAATCAAGTTTTGTTGAAAAACATTCCAAACGTGTCGAAATGCCGCCAATTTATCCGTTTCAAGACGCAAGGCTCTGGTACGAGAATCATCGAAACGAATAAATCGAGCTAGTTGCTCGAATCTTTCCAAGGACAAAACGGCACGGTAAAAGGGCATGTGAGTTATGTGAAATAAGTCCTTCGCTTCTATTTTGCTGGATTTTTCTGCACCAGCATACAACAATATAGCTATATATGCGTAAATTTCATCTTCCCCTGTGTCATACCAACGACGTAATTGCTTTGGGTTTTGAGATAGTTGATTATTCTCATAATACCTTTTTGCTTTTCGGTTAGTTTCGAGCACGATACCATGAATAATGGTCGATGGAAGTAAGCGTTTGAAGGCATCACATTTTTTCTCAAATGATACCAAACATGCCGCATATGTTTCAAACGGTCATTCCGATCTCTAATTGCTTTCTGCTTTTCATTTGCTTCTGGGAGTGACCACCAAATGTCCGAATGATTCTTGTTTCTAGCAGTATATCACATGCCTCTGTTTGGTTCAACGGGGTTCTCCTCAACTCTTTCCCGTTGATAATGGTCTCCGTTGGATTGTTGCGTCTGAAGTTCTTGCTCTTCTGCAATATCATCACCTACTTGATCGACGCGTAAGTCAAGCATGGCCGGTATAGAAACAGGAGGGTTATCAACGTCTGACTCTGAGAGTTCACCTTCTGCATCAATATCATCATCTGAACGATCATCATCAATAATCCCCTGCAATTGACCAACATGTCGAATATGTCTACTTGATGTATCACGTATATTACGCTCAAAGCCACGTGGAAGATCTGCACCGCTGATATCTATAGGTGCATCATCAACGTGGTTCATATATTCGTCAAAATGTTCATCGAAGAATTCTTGTTCCGACGAAGTCAAATTTCTTACAAAGCTTTGGTTCAATAGAAACAAAACTCGGTTCTGTATTGCCTCATCCATTTCTCAACGCAAATAGCTACACCAAAATAGAGCTAATATAATTTTACAAAAGAAAGACAAAATCTACAATATTATAATTTATTTACTTACCAACAAAAATATTTTACACACTCAAATTGTAATTTCAATAATATTATTCAATAAAACTTGCAACAGAAACACTGCACATATAATATTAGTATTATAATATAATAAACTGACAGCGAACTTTGTTCTCTCTCATTGAAAAAAATCTAATCGAATTAGTTTCATATTCAGGGGAAAAACTAAATATAAAACTTTTTCTGAATAAAATTGCATTATTTTTCATAAAATCTGTTTCAATCTCGCATGGGGCACTGAGTGCCCCAGTACACGATAACATGTAAAAAAATTTAAATCGTCAGCAGCCTTTGAAGTACTGCTACACTGGTAAAAGTTTCTTAGTTTTGGGTTCATTGTGAGCCCATTTTTCCGAAAAACATACTTAACATGATGACTTGGTTTAAAACTAACAGGAGATTTATGTTTGAAATTTCTTTGGGGCACTCAGTACCAACTACACGGGTCTAGGGTTAAAGGGAGTTTTCTGCATCAGTCATTGAATGTCAAGGTGACACAAATGTAAGTCCTTTAGATTTCTCATGCCGTATATGCCGTATAATTATATGTATAAATGTGGAAGCATGTAGATTAGAATTATTGTATGTTTCTAGAAGGAATAAATATTCCATATATAGTGAACAAAATGAATTTACTTATATATTCGAAACACAGCGCTACCACAAATTATCCTAGCACAATAATATACACGGTTGTAGCCCCAGTGGTAAAATAAACACAAATAACGTTTATAAATATTTCCACCAGCGTATTTAATAGCCAGCAACAAAGCAACAACAGCAGCGGCAATAACACTATACCGAAATGAAATATTTTACAGGTCACGGTCGTACATATATTTTTATTATTTCCATCCAAAAATAAATGTTGTATCCATATATTCTCATCTACCCGCCATTATGTTAGGATATATTCTTAACCAACTTACTGGCCATACACCAGCAACATACAGAGAGCCTATCTGTATACGCACAAAACATATATCACAGACCTTCATCCATTCCCCATTGTAGATTCTTCATATAGTCGTGCACACATTTACAATTTCGTTTTGTGTTCATCTCTCCACGTCTTATCTTTTTATTATTTACATTCTTTTATTTATTGATTAACTTAACAAAACAAACCAAAGTATAAGATAAAGCATAAAGAGAAGAAAAAAGCTTGGAAAGCTCACACAAACACCATATTACAAGAAATAAGGCAAAAATAAATAAAAATTCATCAATTTTCTCATGAGATTTTAATGATTTTCCATAAAATAACACACAGCCATACACAATACAGTGAGTATGTGTATATGTATGTATGGAAAAATACTGAACCTAAACTATAACCAAACGAAATAAAATAAAATAAAAAATTATGTTTTCTAAAAATAGAAATGAAAAGCACAGTAAAAAAAGCTCAAATTTTTACGATTTACTTTCTTTTCATTCTCGTCATCATTTTCTGTTTTGTTTTATGAATATCTGAATAGAGAGATCTGTGTGTGAATTACAGCAACACCAGGCGAACGCACATACCCACACGCACACAATTTAGCAATGAAAGCACACACATACACACACACAAAACAAAACACAAGAAGAAATGAAGAAATAAAAAGGAAAACGGAAATTCTTTTTTTTTTTTTTTACAAAACGAGTAATAACAATAAAATAAAATAAAAAGTGAAATACAACCATATCCGGAAATTACAAACGGAAAATGCGTGCGATTATTAAAAACGAATAAAATAAAAAAAAAATCAGGACACAGAAAATAAAATGTTTACTTAGACATTATACATTGCTTGGTATATGTGTGTGCGTTCATACACAAAACGTTAAGGAGGGTTATGTTAGATTAGTTATGTTGTTTTGGGTGATTAGACTTAATTTCCCACAGCTTTTCATTTCTAATTTTGTGTTTCCAATTCTTTGTCGTCTTGGCCTCTTTTACTTCTTATTTGCATTACACATATACAGATGTATTTGTATAATGTACCAGCAAACAAACATTCGTATTATTTTTTGATTTGTGTTGGATTAGATTCAAAAGATAATTTGTCAAAATGATTTATCAAGAAATCACTTCTGTGAAATTTGCGCATAGGCAATCATCATTTTTACGACACGTGTGTCACATTACATCTTCATTGTATGTATGCGGGTGTGTGTGTGTGTGTGTTTATGTTTTGGTTTATATTTAACATGAAACCATGTAAAATACTCAATTTGACAGTAATTCAATGATGATAATCTGGAATAATATACGATGTGTAAAAAATGTATGTTTAAACACGGTGGGAATATTTTACTCTGGTGAAAGAATACTGCATGTACGGATTTACTTCTATGCCGTAGAATCAAAAGTTGCTAACTTTTAGTCGTAAGTTTACTACGTAAGTTATACCAAGCACCAAGACCACTTGACCGGCTGAGAAAGAAAATGAAATTAATAAAGACTTTCAACTAGAGAATATTTTCAAGGTCATATTGATTTTATCAAGAGCTCCATAACAACAATGCCGTCATCATAATTTCCAAAACCTGGCTAACGGAACATTTCAATTCGAAAGATTTTTTCCCATTGCCTATGTAGTTTACAGAAATGACAGATACTAGTCTGAAGAGCCGCGGTGTATTGATTGAGTAATGTGTATTGAAATCCGATCATGCTGCTAGTTTAGTTGTCGCCATTCGAATTAATGCTGCTCTAATATTTCGATTCTAATCGTTGAGTTTTAACATACCCAGCCACTCAAATGCAGACCATTAATCCTGCCAATAATACGAGACAATGAACAATTTCTTGTTATTGGTAATTTCAATATCCAGGACAAGACTTCATCGCAATTCGTCGTTCCGACTATCAACATCGTTCAGTGTCATAATATAGCAAATTAAATAAATAAATTAAAATCATATATAAACAGTAAACATAAGTTTGAGTGGCCAGTTTAATTAATTTTATTTATTCTGAAGGAAATCGTTTAACTACAATTATCAACAAATTTAATAATTTAATTTTAATTAAATTAATTAATTTAATTTAATTTAATTTTTTTGTTGACGTATTTCTTGGCGCAAATTTAAAATGGCTTCCAATTGTGAGAAGTGTTTCAAAGGAATATCCAAAGCACGGTTTCCTGGTGTTAAATGTGGTGTTTGTTTAGTGTGGTGTTAGTTTATTCCATGTTAAATGTGCGAAATTCCTTTCTCCTAGGAAAAGTGAGAATCGATCTGCTGTCACACCATTCTAGTATTTGCCCGAGAATAGGGAAATAAAGAAAACAATTTATATGTAACTAGCTGACCCAACAAACTTTGTTTCGCCCCAAATTACTTCGTCCGAGCAAACACTTTTGTCCTTCAGGAAAATTGATTTTCATGAGAGAAAAATCAAACAATTCAACTCAATTCTCAATAGACGATTGAGTTGAGTGGCCATTCTTTATCATTGAATTAATACCCCATACTAATTGCCCATACCAAAGGCAGGTTTATGGTTTCGTTCGTTCGGTCATTTGTTTGACCAATCATCTCTTGTAGAAAAATCCAGAAGAAAACACCGTCATTTTTGTGCAATATGATTGGTGGAAAAAATTATCGGAAAGGCTCATAAAGGCTGCATAATGTATTGAAATGTGAATAAAATGACGATTCAAACTTAGGCATCTATCAAAAATTTAGTGGTTTTTTGCAAATTGACTTTGTAATTTGTTAATCGTCATAGCGAACGCCAAACGAACGGGGAACTGAATGAACTTGTAGTCGAGCGGAATATCAGTTGAAATTAGAGGATTTCTCCCAATTAAAACATCCTCTCTTT